>CM069411.1:8928807-9081783 GCA_035609135.1 Eleutherodactylus coqui | reverse complement strand
TGCTCCTCCTGTTCCTCCGGTCCTGATGCTGGGGTGTATTCTGTAGGGCTCTGGTAGCTCCTCCTGTTCCTCTGGCCCTGATGCTGGAGGGTATTCTGTAGGGCTCTGGTATCTCCTCCTGTTCCTCCGGTCCTGATGCTGGGGGGTATTCTGTAGGGCTCTGGTAGCTCCTCCTGTTCCTCCGCTCCTGATGCTGGAGGGTATTCTGTGGGGCTCTGGTAGCTCCTCCTGTTCCTCCGGTCCTGATGCTGGAGGGTATTCTGTAGGGCTCTGGTAGCTCCTCCTGTTCCTCCAATCCTGATGCTGGGGGGTATTCTGTAGGGCTCTGGTAGCTCCTCCTGTTCCTCCAGTCCTGATGCTGGGGGTATTCTGTACGACTCTGGTAGCTCCTCCTGTTCCTCCGGTCCTGATGCTGGGGGTATTCTGTACGACTCTGGTAGCTCCTCCTGTTCCTCCGGTTCTGATGCTGGGGGTATTCTGTAGGGCTCTGGTAGCTCCTCCTGTTTCTCTGGTCCTGATGCTGGGGGTATTCTGTACGGCTCTGGTCGCTCCTCCTGTTCCTCCGGTCCTGATGCTGGAGGGTATTCTGTAGGGCTCTGGTAGCTCCTCCTGCCCCTCCGGTCCTGATGCTGGAGGGTATTCTGTAGGGCTCTGGTAGCTCCTCCTGTCCCTCCGGTCCTGATGCTGGAGGGTATTCTGTAGGGCTCTGGTAGCTCCTCCTGTTCCTCCGGTCCTGATGCTGGAGGGTATTCTGTAGGGCTCTGGTATCTCCTCCTGTTCCTCTGGTCCTGATGTTGGGGGGTATTCTGTAGGGCTCTGGTAGTTCCTCCTGTTCCTCTGGTCCTGATGCTGGGGGGTATTCTGTAGGGCTCTGGTAGTTCCTCCTGTTCCTCCGGTCCTGATGCTGGAGGGTATTCTGTAGGGCTCTGGTATCTCCTCCTGTTCCTCTGGTCCTGATGCTGGGGGGTATTCTGTAGGGCTCTGGTAGTTCCTCCTGTTCCTCTGGTCCTGATGCTGGGGGGTATTCTGTAGGGCTCTGGTATCTCCTCCTGTTCCTCCGGTCCTGATGCTGGAGGGTATTCTGTAGGGCTCTGGTAGCTCCTCCTGTTCCTCCGGTCCTGATGCTGGGGGGTATTCTGTAGGGCTCTGGTATCTCCTCCTGTTCCTCTGGTCCTGATGCTGGGGGGTATTCTGTAGGGCTCTGGTATCTCCTCCTGTTCCTCTGGTCCTGATGCTGGGGGGTATTCTGTAGGGCTCTGGTAGCTCCTCCTGTTCCTTCAGTCCTGATGCTGGAGGGTATTCGGTGTGGCTCTGGTAGCTCCTCCTGTCCCTCCGTTCCTAATGCTGGAGGGTATTCTGTGTGGCTCTGGTAGCTCCTCCTGTTCCTCCGGTCCTGATGCTGGGGGGTATTCTGTAGGGCTCTGGTAGCTCCTCCTGTTCCTCCGGTCCTGATGCTGGAGGGTATTCTGTGTGGCTCTGGTAGCTCCTCCTGTCCCTCCGGTCCTGATGTTGGGTTGATGTCCTTCTGTCCGGCTCTCCTGGTGTAACGGCCGTGTCCTTCTATCTGCTCTTCTGCTGGGAGACACAGGACACCTTCTTGCTGCGGCACGTATGGATGTGCCACCCTGGGGAGCAGGACTACTGGTACACCCTGATGGGGCCGCAGGTAGCCCTCATGTACCAGTAGTGACAAGGACCCCAGCACAACACAGAACTAGAGCGGAAACAGTCAGGAAGGAGGAGGAGAGCGAATCGTCTGTCCGGTGCTCCTGTTGTCGCTCTCCACACCGCAGCGGGTGACATGGATTCATGATGGATCCTGCGTCCTGGACAGACGGACGGCCCCCTGGGTGACTGGGGGGGATTACTGCTTGTGACATGTCTGGGTTCTTGCTGACTGCTGTCCTTGTGTTGCAGCTGCCGGCCTCTACTACCTGGCGGAGCTCATAGAGGAATACACGGTGGCCACCAGTCGCATCATAAAGTACATGATCTGGGTGAGTACCGGGAGTCACCGCAAGCTCTCGGGTGGGGGGGGGAGGGGGGCGGTTGAGGGCAGGTTGGCAGCGTGTGATGGGGGGGTCATGCCTGGAGTCACCGGGGATCAGGAAAAAACATGTATGTACTGCGCTGTACTCCAGAGCTGCATTCACAGTTCTGCACAGACCTCCTGCTGCCCGGCTGTATATCTACCCCAGCTGGAGCTGCTGTGATGCAGGACGCCGTTATGGCAATCAGCATTTAACCCCCTCCCCCCCCGGGGCGTATATTTATGTCATACAAGTTTGTATAGAGCGGGATTATGGGGCGATCCTGCTATATACACAGCGGGTGCCGGCGGTCTTTAGTCACTGACACCCGCCTGCAGCATCGGGGATCGGCTGAGCTTTTAACGCCTCGAATGCTTCTGTCAACTCTGACCGCGGCAATAACTGTCCCGATCAGCATTCGGGAGTCCCAGAGAGCCGCCCTCCTCCGCCACACGATGAGCTGCCAGGACTGCCTGCCTGTGGCATGGCTTAATACGCTGCCTGTCAGAAAGCAGTATAGTGCAGTACCATGGTATCGCACTGGAACCAACGGAACAGAGTAATAATTATAAAAAATGAAAGGCAGTAAAAGTCCCCCCCCCCCCCCCCCCCCACCACCACCATATTTGTAATTTAGTTTTTTTTTTTACATTATAACAACCAAAACATTCCTACTTGGTATCGCTGCGTCCGTAAGACTCTGATCGATCAAGGTGGCGCATTATGTATCCCGCACGGGGAACGGCGTCAGACAGAAGTATACACCAGAGTATTGGTCACGCCGTCTCCAAGAAACAACCTAATAAAACGCTATCAGAAAGTTGTATGTGCTGTGAAATGGTACAGACCGCGACTACAGGACGGCCCACGGAACACGAGCCCCAGCGCGGCCCCCGCGGCCGGAACATTTATGGCTGCGGAACAGCAGAAAAATGATGGCAATTTTTTCCAAATACTTTTTATCTCAAGTAGTTAAAAAAAATCCAATAAATTTGGCCCCGTCCAGCCGCCCCGCAGAGTACAGTCATCGGCCACCTTTGCCATAAAAACAGGAAACCCTCCCCAAGATAGCAGAACTGTGGGGGGGGGGGGTCCGTTTCATTTTACTTAGAGATTTTTGTAAAGTTTTCTCAGTCCGTTCTATGCTTAATAACACTCGTCCCACAAAGAACACCGACCCCTCCGGTGGCCGCATGGATGAACAGAAGTAGGGAGGTAAAAACAAGACCGTGTCCTTAAGGGGTTAATGAGGCCTCTTGTCTTGCAGTTCTCCACGGCGGTGTCCTTAAGGGGTTAATGGCGCCTCCTGTCTTGCAGTTCTCCACGGCGATGTCCGTAAGGGGTCACTGGCACCCCTTGTCTTGCAGTTCTCCACGGCGGTGTCCGTTAGGGGTTAATGGCGCCTCCTGTCTTGCATGTCCGTAAGGGGTTAATGGCGCCTCCTGTCTTGCAGTTCTCCACGGCGGTGTCCGTTAGGGTTAATGGCGCCTCCTGTCTTGCAGTTCTCCACGGCGGTGTCCGTAAGGGGTTAATGGCGCCTCCTGTCTTGCAGTTCTCCACGGCGGTGTCCGTAAGGGGTTAATGACGCCTCTTGTCTTGCGGTTCTCAACGGCGGTGTCTGTAAAGGGTTAATGACGCCTCTTGTCTTGCGGTTCTCCACGGCGGTGTCCGTAAGGGGTTAATGCCGCCTCTTGTCTTGCAGTTCTCCACGGCGGTGTCTGTAAGGGGTTAATGGCGCCTCTTGTCTTGCAGTTCTCCACGGCGGTGTCCGTAAGGGGTTAATGGCGCCTCCTGTCTTGCGGTTCTCCACGGCGGTGTCCGTAAGGAGTTAATGACGCCTCTTGTCTTGCGGTTCTCAACGGCGGTGTCTGTAAGGGGTTAATGACGCCTCTTGTCTTGCGGTTCTCCACGGCGGTGTCCGTAAGGGGTTAATGCCACCTCTTGTCTTGCGGTTCTCCACGGCGGTGTCCGTAAGGGGTTAATGCCACCTCTTGTCTTGCGGTTCTCCACGGCGGTGTCTGTAAGGGGTTAATGGCGCCTCTTGTCTTGCGGTTCTCCACGGCGGTGTCCGTAAGGGGTTAATGGCGCCTCCTGTCTTGCAGTTCTCCACGGCGGTGTCTGTAAGGGGTTAATGGCGCCTCCTGTCTTGCAGTTCTCCACGGCGATGTCCGTAAGGGGTTAATGGCGCCTCCTGTCTTGCAGTTCTCCACGGCGGTGTCCGTTAGGGGTTAATGACGCCTCCTGTCTTGCAGTTCTCCACGGCGATGTCCGTTAGGGGTTAATGACGCCTCCTGTCTTGCAGTTCTCCACGGCCATGTCCGTTAGGGGTTAATGACGCCTCCTGTCTTGCAGTTCTCCACGGCGATGTCCGTTAGGGGTTAATGACGCCTCCTGTCTTGCAGTTCTCCACGGCGATGTCCGTTAGGGGTTAATGACGCCTCCTGTCTTGCAGTCTCCACGGCGGTGTCCGTTAGGGGTTAATGACGCCTCCTGTCTTGCAGTTCTCCACGGCGGTGTCCGTAAGGGGTTAATGGCGCCTCCTGTCTTGCAGTTCCCCACGGCGGTGCTCGTAAGGGGTTAATGGCGCCTCCTGTCTTGCAGTTCTCCACGGCGGTGTCCATAAGGGGTTAATGGCGCCTCCTGTCTTGCAGTTCTCCACGGCGGTGTCCGTTAGGAGTTAATGATGGCGCCTCCTGTCTTGCAGTTCTCCACGGCGGTGTCCGTTAGGGGTTAATGGCGCCTCCTGTCTTGCAGTTCTCCACGGCGGTGTCCGTTAGGGGTTAATGGCGCCTCCTGTCTTGCAGTTCTCCACGGCGGTGTCCGTTAGGGGTTAATGGCGCCTCCTGTCTTGCAGTTCTCCACGGCGGTGTCCGTTAGGAGTTAATGATGGCGCCTCCTGTCTTGCAGTTCTCCACGGCGGTGCTCGTCGGCCTCTACCTCTTTGAGAAGTTCCCGCTGGTGATGGTCGGCGTGGGGCTCTTCACCAACGTCGTGTACTTCGGCCTCCTGCAGACCTTCCCGTTTATTCTGTTGACGTCTCCGAACTTCATCCTGTCGTGTGGTGAGTGCCGCCGCCGCTGTTAGCGCTGCCGCCCCTGTTAGCGCTGCCGCCGCCGTTAGTGCTGCCGCCGCCGCGCCCGTCAGCCGTCTCACCTCTTGTCTCCTTCCTCCGCAGCTCTGGTGGTGCTCAACCATTACTTGGCTTTCCAGTACTTTGCGGAAGAATACTATCCGTTCTCGGAGGTAAGTAGCCGCAGCGAGGGGCAGCTGGAGGGGGGTGCGGGAACCGAAAAACATGGCCGCCATCTGTGCAGCCTGTGAGACACCTGTCCGAGAATGTTGTTACCGGGACTGCAAGAACGCAGGGGGGAGGGGCTGGGGGCAGGGGGCGGAGCCTAAGACAGCGCTGTTCATTCCTGGTGATGCTACCCGGGACGGGCCGTGCGAGGGGCTCCTACATTGGTACACGATCGGTCAGTGTACATCGACAAGGGATCACGTATGAACAGCCCGTGTCATGTGAATGGCGGTAAGTCGTCCTGGCCACCTCCACCTCATTCGCAATACAGTTTAATGGGGTACACGGGGTCAGCGGCCGGGCTCGCGGCTACGAGCCTTTTGCATGCCGAGGCCGACCCGTCCATGGGAGCCCCGCCCTAATCCGACCCACAGAATAAAGACCGCCTCATTCTCACCGCAGCTGTAACGCCTGAAGAATGAAACTTCCCCAAAAATGGTGGCATTCTGGTGCGTTGGGCTTTTACCGTTTTTTCTCTCGTCTTTCGCACAACTTGTGTAAAGTTCTGTAGCCGGTTAGATGCCGGAACACAGAAGGCGTCCCATCGGGAAGAGGAAAAAACATGAAAAACCAAAAGGCCTGCAGCAGGAAGGGGTTAACGAGCCAATGCTGCCACCATCGTGCCCCCCCCCCTTCCTCTGGCAGCACCCCTCTTCCCGCCCCTCTTCCCTCCCCTCTGGCAGCGCCCCTCTTCCCTCCCTCCTCTGGCAGCGCCCCTCTTCCCTCCCCCTCTGGCAGCGCCCCTCTTCCCTCCCCCTCTGGCAGCGCCCCTCTTCCCTCCCCTTCTGGCAGCGCCCCTCTTCCCTCCCCCTCTGGCAGCGCCCCTCTTCCCTCCCCCTCTGGCAGCGCCCCTCTTCCCTCCCCCTCTGGCAGCGCCCCTCTTCCCTCCCCCTCTGGCAGCGCCCCTCTTCCCTCCCCCTCTGGCAGCGCCCCTCTTCCCTCCCCCTCTGGCAGCGCCCCTCTTCCCTCCCCCTCTGGCAGCGCCCCTCTTCCCTCCCCCTCTGGCAGCGCCCCTCTTCCCGCCCCTCTGGCAGCCCCCCTCTTCCCGCCCCTCTGGCAGCCCCCCCCCCCTCCCTTCCCACCCCCCCCCCCCCCTCCCCCCCCCCCCCCCCCACACACAGACACACTTTATCTGCTAGAGATCTCAGGGCTTTATTCCTCCTAAGGCCTCATGTCCTCGGGCATAATTGAGTTGTGGAGCCCGCATGGGTCACCGCCCGGATGAACCGCAGCTTAGTGTGCCCGTGGGCATTCATTGGGCAGCCGCAGGTATTTAAATACCTGCTGATATCATTTTTTTCCTGATGCAGCATGTTCCTATTTTTTTTTTGCGGATTCCGCTGGGAAGCCGTGCGGTTCACGGCGCACCCAGAGCTGACACTGCGGACGTGCCACGGGTCCGCAGGAGATTTAAATAAAGCACAGCACCGTGGCACACTGGTCGGCGTGGCACACTGGTCGGCGTGGCACACTGGTCGGCGTGGCACACTGGTCGGCGTGCCGAGCGCATCCGCTGTGCGGAAGAAAGAGAATCCGGCCGCAACGGAGGAGACCCGCCCCGCGTCCAGACAGGTGAGTAAATGGTTTTTTTTGCCTCATGTCTGCGGGCCGGCAGGAATACGCTGCAGAATTCCACACTCAGAATCCGTGCGTGCCCGTGGACATGAGGCCTAAACTTCCTAGTTCACGAACAACATGCCAGAGCTGTAGTGAAGACTGACACACAACCACAGAGCACTTCCACATCTCATCAGTGATTTGCATCTGTTTCTATAAAGCCGGGATGGAGAGTAAGAAACGTTCCCACATCCTGTGCTTGGGATCCTGAAGTGTGAATGAGGGGGACGTGTCCTGCAGGGTCTGGGGTGACACCATCCATGCGGGGGGTTGTCGCCATCATTTTCTCAGGCACATGAGGCGGAGGGGGACATTTCCGCACAGGTTCTGTGGGGACGTGTCCATGCGGGGGGTTCGTCACAATCCTCTTCTCAGGGTCAGGGGAGACGCTGTCCGTGCGGGCCGGCAGCTTGCAGAAGATTCATCACGATCCTCTTCTCGGGACACATGGGGCTGAGGGGGGGGACACTGTCTGCAGAGGGTCGTCCATGCGAGCCAGCAGCTTGCGGGGGATTAATCACAATCCTCTGCGTGCGACATCTGAAGCGGAGGGGGACGTGTCTGCGGTGACTACGTCTGTGCGGGGATTGTCACGATCCTCCTCTCAGGAAACATGAAGCAGGGGAGACGCTGTCCGTGCGGGCCGGCAGCTTGCAGAAGATTCTACACGATCCTCTTCTCAGGACATGTAAAGCAGAGGGGGACGTGTCCGTGGAGGGTCTGGGAGGACGTTGTCCGTGCAGGCCGACAGCTTGCGGGGTTTTATTATGATCCTCCTCTCAGGACACGTGAAGCGGAGGGGGACGTGTCCGTGGAGGGTCTGGGAGGACGCTGTCCGTGTGGGCGGCAGCTTGCGTGGTTTCATTACGATTTTTATCTCAGGACACGTGAAGCGGAGGGGGACGTGTCCATGGAGGGTCTGGGAGGACGCTGTCCGTGCGTGCCGGCAGCTTGCGGGGTTTCATTACGATTCTCCTCTCGGGACACGTGAAGCTGAGGGGGACGTGTCCGTGTAGGGTCTGGGAGGACGCTGTCCGTGCGGGCCGGCAGCTTGCGGGGTTTCATTACAATCCTCCTCTCAGGACACGTGAAGGGGAGGGGGACATGTCCGTGGAGGGTCTGGGAGGACGCTGTCCATGCGTGCCAGCAGCTTGCGGGGTTTCATTACGATTTTTTCACTCAGGACACGTGAAGTGGAGGGGGACGTATCCGTGGAGGGTCTGGGAGGACGCTATCCGTGCGGGCCAGCAGCTTGCGGGGTTTCATTACAATCCTCCTCTCAGGACACGTGAAGCGGAGGGGGACGTGTCCGTGGAGGGTCTGGGAGGACGCTGTCCGTGCGGGCCAGCCGCTTGCGGGGTTTCATTACGATTCTCCTCTCGGGACACGTGAAGCTGAGGGGGGATGTGTCCGTGGAGGGTCTGGGAGGACGCTGTCCGTGCGGGCCAGCAACTTGCGGTGTTTCATTACAATCCTCCTCTCAGGACACGTGAAGCGGAGGGGGACATGTCCGTGGAGGGTCTGGGAGGACGTTGTCCATGCGGCCGCCAGCTTACGGGGTTTTATTGTGATCCTCCTCTCAGGACATGCGAAGCGAAGGGGGACGTGTCCGTGGAGGGTCTGGGAGGACGCTGTCCGCGCGGGACGGCAGCTTGCGGGGTTTCGTTACGATCCTCCTCTCAGGACACGTGGAGCTCAGCTGCGGATTTAACGCTAATTCGTCAAGGACACTGATTGCTGTAATTGGTGTGAGCTCCGGGCCACCGGCCACCACGACTGCCTCCGGCCTCTCCTTGTGACCTGGTGGTGGCACCGCTCCTGCAGCCCGAGGAGCCAGCTGTGCTGTTTACAGCGGCGCAGATAATCCACTGATCACCACCACCACGCGGCTCCGGCGTCGCCACAAGTAACCAGCAGGTTCCGCCGGCAGGACTCAGACCCGTCAGGGGGCGCGGCGGTGGGTATTGTGGTAATAAACCCCAGCATGCCCTAATTTGATTGTGTTTTCACGCCCCCACGGCTCTCATTAACCCCTTATAGGCGCAGCCATTTTCGGTCCCCGCCCCCTGCCCGTGTTTCTCCGCCGCCGGTCGGGACTTGGTGTGTTTTGTGGGACAAATTGTAATTTCTAATGTTACCGTATAAAGTGCTGAGAAACTGAAGTGGGGGAAGCCGCGGTTCCGCCATCTTTGGGGGTCTCGTTTCTACAGCGTGCACCACTTTATTCTGAGGGGTCCGGGCGATTGACGAGACCAAGTTGATGTATTCGAGTAAAGGATTGTTCGCACGCCACCACTGCGGTGATGGGCGCTCGTGCGTTGCGTTCAGACTGGCAGACCTCCCGCTCAGCGCTTTACCTTCTGTGTGACCTTTTCCCCGTATTTACGCTGAGCGGCCATCGCGCACACTCATTCATGCAAACTAATTTTGAGCGATAAGTGTTAGGTATAAATAGGCAACCAATCACAGCGCAGCTTTCATTTTATATCTGCAGGCTGAGAAGTGAAAGCTGCGCTGTGATTGGCTGCTGTCGGACAGTTTTGATGAGGCCGCAGCAGGCTCTCATGATGCATCTGACAAATCGGGACGTCTCAGTAGTGCAGCCTCGGGCTTTGGGCCATCAGAGCTCCATGTGAAGGTGGGGGACAGAAGATGAGAGGCGCCGGAAGACCACCGGCCCCCAAATCACTGGGCGGGGTGTAGCGCCTGTTCTGGATGGCCGGTTCTACCAGGGATTACTCTGGCTGCCATTATAGGGTCAGGAAGGTATTTTTTTCCCCAAAAGGGTTAAATTGGTTTCTGCCTCACAGGGTTTTTGCCTTCCTCTGGATCAACAAGGGGCGGTGACCACAGGCTGACTGCATGGCCATCGTCTCCCTTCAGCCCACCATACTATGTTACTGTGTGTTATCTCTTCGCAGGTTCTGGCTTACTTCACCTTCTGCCTCTGGCTGATTCCTTTCGCCTTCTTCGTGTCGCTGTCCGCCGGGGAGAACGTTCTGCCGTCCACGGTGCCCCATGGAGGTAAGAGCTGGTTATCACCAGTGTACGCCATCGCTGGGGGTCCCAGAGCTCAGACCCCCACTGGTCATAGGAGGTCCCAACCTGCCTGAAAACTGACTGTAGACGTAGCCGGACGCTCCGCCCTCCATGCCGGTCAGCGCAGCGCTCGCCTTTTTTCTTGCCGCTTCCTGGCTCCTGTTCAGTCTTCCAAGATGGCCGCAGCTCTTATCTGCATGCTGCCCTTGTAATAACCAGCGCCGCTCACCAATGCGCAGCGTCCCTCGGGTAGTCGGGGACGCGCTGCAGACCTCTTCACATTGATTGTCTTGTTTAGGGGTCTTCTTAAACTGATGGCTTGTCTCTTGAATAGGTCATCGGTGGTTGATGGATGGGGGTCTGACCACTGATGATGGAGTGCGGCCCCATGCACTAACATCAGCTGGTAGATGGGGGTCCCAAGCAGCAGACCCCCATCCATATCCAGAGGACAGGCCATCAGTTAGAGAAGCCTGGGACCCCCTTTGTATCATTCGGGTCACCTGGATGCTGTTAGGTTTATAGTTTATATACTGTGCACAAGAAAATCAGGGTTATAAAAACTGTTGTGTTTTGGGGTTTTTCTTTTGGCTTTGGACGTTTCGGCGATCTGTTCGCCACTGATGTTCCTAGTAAAGGGAGTCGGTCGCCGCAGTGTGAACTACTGGTATCGTAAGACGTGGGACTTGGTGGTGATGATGGCTTCAGTACGAGGGGCTGCTGATAAGGCTTTGGCTTTGTGTTCTTTGTTTCCATGGTAACAGATGTTACATCACATGGAAGCCTTATGTGTCTAATATATGTGTTTGTAGCTTATGGCATCAGTGATCTCGGCACGCGGGAAAACAACATGGCGGAGTCTAAGGCGATATTCACAGCCAATGAGAGCAGAGGAGTGATAAAGTCGGCGCAGGATATTCCTGGTGATATGTGGCAGACATCGGGGGATCAATGCCCCTAATAGTCTACAGTTATGAACCGGGTGCCACTTCAGCCCCAATGATGAGGAACGTCCTGGACGACTGAGAGGTTGTTGTTCCGGAGATCGCCGATGCTGCGCACAACCTCATACTGGAGAATCGGCGGGCTGCAGGAATAGCCGCCATCATGGGGGTTTATGGTGAACGTGTTTGTGTCATTATCCATGAAGAAGCCATCTGCACAGTGGGACCCCAAATGTCTGACAACAGATCAGAAAAGCATCGAGTGACAACTTCCCGGTCCATTTGTCAGCGTTTCCGGACTGATAAAACCTTCCTGGACCGACTGGTCACCATGGATGAGACCTGGATTTATTTGTATGACTCCCGATACCAAGGAGCAGTCAGAGAGTGGAGGCACAGGGGTTCTCGGCCACTAAGGTGATGGCGTCTGTGTACAGATATATACAGCCACCACTAGGGGGAGCAGTCAGAGAGTGGAGGCCCAGTGGTTCTCAGCCACTAAGGTGATGGCGTCTGTTTTCTGGGATAAGGAGGGCTGCTGCTAGTGGACGACCTTCACAATGGTTCCACCATCAATACAAGGGATTACATTGAACTTTTGGACCAATTGAAGGCAGCTCTGAAGGCCAAAAGGCGCGGTAAGTTGTCCAAAGCAATCTTGTTCCTGCAAGACAACGCCTCCGCTCACACTGCACAAGGGACCGCAGCAAAACTGGTGGAGCTAGGCTTCCAGCTGGTTGACCACCCATCTTATTCACCAGATCTAGCTCCCTCCGATTATCATCTGTTTCCAAACCTGAAGAAACACCTCAAGGGGACCAAATTTCCCACCATTTCTGATGCCATGGCAGCTAAAGATGACTGGTTTGAGACACAACCGAAATCCTTCTTTTTGCAAGGCTTACAGAACTTGGAATCCCGATGTAAGGAGTGTGTTGGCATCAGTGGAGAGGATGTGGGAGAAATGTAAAGTTTCATCCTCCTATCTTGTTTCTTTCTGGTTAAAGCCAAAGACTTATCAGCAGCCCCTCGTAGATGGGCCAATGCAGAAATATTAGCGTTGACGTGCTTCCAGCGCAGTATGCAGATGATGGATGGAGCTCCTGCTCTGGTCTGGGGGCTCCCAGCTCAAACCTACCTAGTGGAGTCTTGATTGACTTCTCCAGCTCAGGCTGCTAGAGGCGTCCTGCTTTTATCCCACGCCTGCCGCCACACTGCGGGTTCTGGCACACACACTGTGATGTCATCTCTGACATGACGGGCCAAAAGTAAGCTGCTGTGCATACGCCAGATCCCTTAGTGCAGTGCAGAATACGTGAAACGCAAGATGTCTCCAGCTGCCGGAGCACAAGCACCGTCAAGGAGCGTCAGCGCTCTACCACAGAGACCTTCTACTAGCATAGAGTGCTGCGCCGTGCCACACAACCGCTGGTCCCAAGCTGCTGGAGACTACTTGTATTTTGTGCCTGGCACCGCACTGTAGCATCCGGCCACCGCACGTTGACGTCATCTCTGACACGACCGTCTAAGGGTAAGCGGATGCGCTATATCCGTTGGTGTAGCACAGCAGTCTGAGCGCCAGCGAGCACAAACCTCCGCAGGGAGCGGTGACGGTGCGGTGGCACTCTAGAACGGTGCGGCACGTTACTCCTGTAGGATGTCTCTAACTTCTCACACTAGAAACTGCAACTATTGCCATCTCCGTAGGTTCGAAAATCGTTGGATGTCTACGGGTTGGAAGGGCTCCCTGATGTGATCCCATGACATGCACTCGCCCTTACCCTGCCATCACCCAAGTAACTCTTCTTTGTGCCCTGCAGATGACGTGGTGTCGAATTATTTCACGAAGGGCAAGAGAGGGAAGCGCTCGGGAATCCTCATCATCTTCTCCTTCGTCAAGGAGGCCATCCTTCCCAGCCGGCAGAAGATGTACTGAGCTCGGCAGTTGTCGGAAGGTCGTGCCGACAATCGGTGTGAGACCGCCATGCTGAATCACACGACGGAGTGAGCAGACAGCAGAGGCCACCGCCTACGGAGGAGGAGGGTCTTGTCTGCGGATCATTGTGCAGGCTGGATGGTGGGATGGGTGGAAGTATCATCGGTTGTGCGCAGAAGCAGCCGGACATCTCCAGACGCTCGGCGGTTCTCTTTGCGCTCGTTAAAACTGGATTCAGCGGATGAACTTGCTGTAGATTCTATGAATAGACGTCGCAGCCGACGTGGAGGGGAAGACGCTCTAGTTATTTTTATATTCCGTTAGTGCCAATAGATGACCCACCCCCTTCCACCCCTCTGGTATAAGGGCGTCCCGCCCCCTCTCCAGCTCTGCCAACATTCAGGAAGCATCATTTGTTATTTCAGCATGGTGTCTGATAGGACTGACCTTTATTGTGAATTTCCCGCACTTGCCCGGCGCCGTTCCTGTGAAATAAAATCACGATTTCATACTAGTAACACCTTCTGATTTGCATCAGCGTGTGCCCAAAAGAGACAGACTGGTGAAATGCATCCAAGGCGCCCAGGCGGGTTCTGGAGTATTGGGTGGCCATTAACTCCTTTCTGCCCCAAAAATGTACATCGTGGCTGGAAAGCAGCCTACAATTAGATATATATCTGTCAGCCGTACCATTGTGGGGACACAGCTAAAGACTGTGGGTATAACTGCTGCCACTAGGAGGCAGCACTAAGCAGAAGTGTTAGCTCCTCCTCCTAGCTAAACCCCTCCTGCAGGCACCAGGCTTACTACTGTAGTTTTAGCTTAGTGTCTATAGGAGGCAGACCTGTTTCCTCATCAGTCTATGGTCAAGCACCTTTTTAGACTTGGGAAATAACAGGCGAGGCTGGACTCCCCCTGTTACCCCATTGAGGCAGGTGAACAACACAGAGGTAACAGTTAACCTCCAAAGATAAGAAGGCACACCTGTGCATTAACTGGTCAGGAACACTATCTTTTCTCCTTAGGGAGAGCACCTAGAAGTTGAGCGAGTGAGGAGACTTATAAGCCTATTCATGTTCCTCTCGGTAATATGCAAATAAGGGAGATGGAACAATACCTCTGCAGTGCCACCTATTGGAAGGCAGCATTCCTGCAAGTCAAAGTTAGACTCTTTATACAAACCTTGTAACGATGACTGGAAGTTGAAGGCAAAGCCAGAATCCATACACAGACAGCTGTTTCGAGCTGCCTTCCAATAGGGGGTGCTGCAGAGGTATTGTTCCATCTCCCTTATTTGCATGTATGAACGAACATAGTCCACCAGCAATAGGAACACTCTAAGGGCAGCACCTCCATCTAACCTGCAACAACTACGAGAAGCTTCCCGTCCGCAGGGGCCAATTTTTCTGCAAAACCATTTCATCACCGAGTGGAATCTACAACATGATGAATTACTGCAGTTCTGAAGACCAAACGAGTCCAACGCTACTAGAGGGGGGGCTCCAGGGGGTCATTTGGTGTATACTGGAGGCAGTTACACC
This sequence comes from Eleutherodactylus coqui, assembly GCA_035609135.1. Lineage (NCBI taxonomy): Eukaryota > Metazoa > Chordata > Amphibia > Anura > Eleutherodactylidae > Eleutherodactylus > Eleutherodactylus coqui. Next base: position 9,067,378 of record CM069411.1, on the reverse strand, counting down.
CTCCAGTAGGGTATTAATGAGGGTACTTCCATGATATCCCATAAAGTTACTCTGTCCTGGTGACGTCTCCACTTTTGCCATAGTCCTGTGCCCGCAGCTCCATCTTCATCTTTCCTGCTCTTTACAGGGGTTTTCCCACCACTATGTCCTTCTTGGTTGTGCGGTGGCCCAGAGGGTCCTCCAGAATGGCCGCATCAACTTCTGTCCTGTCACACCTGTCTATGCACTTTTCTTAGGCATAGAAGGTGCTGCGCGTCAAAGAAACCGTTTCTCCCCTTCCTGAGCTCAGAACTTAGTGTTGGCAAACGGTTGCCTATTGGCTGTCCATCACACCTCCACTGATTGGTGAGCGAGCCAAGGGCAGGAAACCTTTACATGGGTCCCTAAGCATAGTGGGCGGAGAAGAGAAAGTGCGGGAACAGGGAGAGGAAAAGAAGGAGGAGTCAGAGGAGAAAGGCGTGTGCAGCAAGTCGTGGGCGGAGAGGAGGTGTGTGGTCAGCCGTGGGTGCAATGTTTCCTACAAGTCAGCAGGGGTAACGAAGTGCCTTCTCGCTCCCTTGTCCATCCTGCAGTGAGGAGATCCGAGTTGGAGGCCAGCTTTCCACAAAACAGTGAGTGTGACTACCTGGGAATTCAAAGCAGTCACACCCACTTGGCCGTGCTCAGCTTGGCCATTGCAGTTGCTGATTGGCTGCTGCAGTCACATGTCCTGATCAGCAACAACCAGGAAGAACAGAGTGGTTGTGAAGCAATATTAAGTGGGGGAAAACACCCTTAACCCCTTCATGACCGTCCAATAGTATTTACATTAGACGGTCATGAAGCATGTTTAGGTGGGCTTGGGAGTCGAGTCCACTTCACACCCAGCGGCTACCAGCTGTTTCTGACCACCACTGGTAACTGCCACAGGGAGAGGTATCTCTGATAATGCCATTAACTGTTTGGATGCCGTGGTCAAAGCTCACACTGTGTCTAACCACTCGGCAAAAGAGGGAGATTCCTTCCCTCAGCCCATCAGCACAATTAGGGGATGCTGATGAGCTACTATGGTAGCCTGGAGCCTACTGAGGTCTCCCAGGATTGCCACGCATAGATGCCTATCAAGGCAAAACCAAAAATCACAGTATACTGCAATACTGAAGTATCACAGTATATAGCACAAGCTATCCAATGATAACACGTTCAAGTCCCCCGTAGGGACTAAATAAAAGTGTAATAAAAGCCTAACGGGTCTAAAAGTTAAAAATAAAAACCCTTTCTGATTAAAAGTTAAACAATCTCCGCCCAAAAACCACATATTTGGTGTCCTTGTGAATGTAAAAGTCCGAACTATTAAAATATCACAATAAGGCTGTAAAAAAAAATGATGACATGCCAGAATTGCAGGATTCTTGTTATCCGAGCTCCCAGAAAATAAAAAGTGGTCATGAAGATATTTCCAACATGTTACTAATAAAACTACAGCTCAAACCCTCAACAAAATGAGCGCTCGCCCCGACCGCGCCAAAAAAAGTTACAGGCCTCAAATAGGACGAAGGAAGCCATTCTTGTTTAAGAAAATTATATATATATAGCTGAAAGCCCTCACTGACTGACTCACTCACTGACTCGCCAAAAGTTCTCCAACTTCCCGATGTCGTAGGAACATGAATTTCGGCAGAAGCATAGATTATCTCCAAAATAGGAAAAGTAATTGGGTCCCAACTCGATTATTCAATACTAGCGCAAAAGAATTGGCGTCGAAAATTTTACGTACGTAATCTAAATCACTCACTTCCCAATGTCATAGAAACTTAAAATTTGGCATGGGCATTGATTATGTCATAAATAGGAAAAGTTAATGGGTCCCAACTCGATTATTCAATTCTATGCGCAAAAGAATTAGCGTCCAAATTTTACGTACGGAATCTAATTCTCTCACCTCCCGGTGTCATAGAAACGGGAAATTTGGCACTAGCATTGATTATGTCATAAATAGGAAAAGCTAATGGGTCCCCACTCGATTATTCAATTCTATGCGCAAAAGAATTAGCGTCCAAATTTTACGTACGGAATGTAATTTTCTCACTTTCCGGTGTCATAGAACCATGAAATTTGGCACGAGCATTGATTATGTCATAAATAGGAAAAGCTAATAGGTCCCAACCCGATTATTCAATTCTAGCGCAAAAGAATTGGCGTCAAAATTTTATGTACGTAATCTAATTCTCTCACTTCCTGATGTCATTTTATATGAAGGAAACGTAGCATGGTTACCTCCACGTGGCATTTCCTGGGTAACGCAGAGAACTATGCAAAATGGTGAACATATTTTTTTTCCTCAGTATCTTTAAAGTAACCACGACTTCATAAGCTTTTCCGTGTGAACACCAGATAAACACCAGTACCAAATTAACTCGGGCGAAGCCGGGTATTTCAGCTAGTCATATATATATATATATAACGAAAGCCCTCACTGACTGACTCGCCAAAAGTTCTCCAACTTCCCGATATCGTAGAAACATGAATTTTGGCGCAAGCATAGATTATCTCCAAAATAGGAAAAGTAATTGGGTCCCAACTCGATTATTCAATTCTAGCGCAAAAGAATTGGCGTCGAAATTTTACGTACATAATCTAAATCTGTCACTTCCCAATGCCTTAGAAACTTAAAATTTGGCACGAGCATTGAATATGTCATAAATAGGAAAAGCTAATGGGTCCCAACTCGATTATTTAATTCTATGCGCAAAAGAATTAACGTCCAAATTTTACGTACGGAATCTAATTTTCTCACTTTCCGGTGTCATAGAAACAGGAAATTTGGCACAAGCATTGATTATGTCATAAATTGAAAAAGTTCATAGGTCCCAACTGCATTATTCAATTCTATGCGCAAAAGAATTAGCGTCCAAATTTTACGTGCGGAATGTAATTTTTTTCACTTTCCGGTGTCCTAGAAATGGGAAATTTGGCACGAGCATTGATTATGTCATAAATAGGAAAAGCTAATGGGTCCCAACTTCATTATTCAATTCTATGCGCAAAAGAATTGGCGTCCAAATTTTACGTACGGAATGTAATTTTTTCACTTTCCGCTGTCATAGAAACATGAAATTTGGCACGAGCATTGATTATGTCATAAATAGGAAAAGCTAATGGGTCCCAACTCGATTATTCAATTCTAAGTGCAAAAGAATGTGTCCAAATTTTACGTACGTAATCTAATTCTCTCACTTCCTGATGTCATTTTATTTAAAGGAAACGTAGCATGGTTACCTCCACGTGGGGTTTCCTGGGTAACGCAGAGAACTATGCAAAATGGTGAATATATTTTTTTTCCTCAGTATATCTAAAGTAACCACGACTTCATAAGCTTTTCCGTGTGAACACCAGATAAACACCAGTACCAAATTAACTCGGGCGAAGCCAGGTATATCAGCTAGTATATATATAAAGCTGAAAGCCCTCACTGACTGACTCGCCAAAAGTTCTCCAACTTCCCGATGTCGTAGGAACATGAATTTCGGCAGAAGCATAGATTATCTCCAAAATAGGAAAAGTAATTGCGTCCCAACTCGATTATTCAATTCTAGCGCAAAAGAATTAGCGTCGAAATTTTACGTACGTAATCTAATTCTCTCACTTCCCGGTGTCATAGAAACTCGAAATTTGGCACGGGCATTGAATATGTCATAAATAGGAAAAGTTAATGGGTCCCAACTCCATTATTCAATTCTATGCGCAAAAGAATTAGCGTCCAAATTTTACATACGGAATGTATTTTTCTCGCTTTCCAGTGTCATAGAAACGTGAAATTTAGCACGAGCATTGATTATGTCATAAATAGGAAAAGCTAATGGGTCCCAACTCCATTATTCAATTCTATGCGCAAAAGAACCTATCACCGAGGGAATCACTAAAATATAACTTTTATTAGGTAAAGATAAAAATAAAAATGTATAAAAGGCGTGGACTCTTATTCCAGCTACACTCCTACTGGACAAGTAGATATTCTAACAGTAGTAAGTCCATATAAGTATATACCAGATGATGCGCTAAGTTCTAACTCCACAACCACAATGACCCCATCTATATTGTTGGTGCATGGGTCGAGATATATATTATGGTTGTGTACAGCTCCACGTGTATAAATGGCCACAAGGGCTAACAAAGCACAATGTAGGTTATATTTTCTGTATTTATACGTTGGAGCCGATAAGTGGGTAAAGGCCAGAATAATAAATGTAACCCCCGTCTGGCAGAGTATTGAGGCATATATTAATGCCCAGGAAATATAGCATCAATCAGGTATATACTATGTGGTATATCCCCTATTATGGTGGATTATACCCTGATGTGATAACCAGCTATAGTAAACACGGTCACTAATTTCATCTATATAGTGACTCGCTTGACTGACGTCATTTAGCGTGTTTATGTAGTTTATATAAAAGCTGGCAAATAGACTGCAGCGCTGAGTGGTCTGTAACTCGGAGTTAAATGGTGCAAGGACATATTACAGCACCAAACGTTCCTTTTATTTTACCACATTCCCATTAGGGACAGACACAGCGGAGAGTCTTAGACCAGGGTCATTAACTCATAAGACCCTGTCACATGGACTAAACACTGCTGAGTGCAGCTAATAAAAACAGCTGATCACTGCTTCACTAGAGATGAATGCCGCTGTTTGTGAGATTTTATAATCACCAGCAGCTACGAGCAGCTGAACTGAAGAGGGTTCAATAAGATATATAATGAACCCTCTTTGTCAGTAACTGCTGCATTCACTATCACCATTTAAGCATAGATAGCCCGATATACAATGATGTGGACATCTGTGGCATGTCAAGCACAACAATAAGGCTATCTTAGGCTGGCTAACACCATCTACGCGTTTCCGCGGTCCTTAATGCAGTGACCGCATCATCAGGATGGTGAGTCTAGGTTATAGAACCGAACAGCCTGAACGGCTGTGTGAAAATGAGCAGCAAAAGAATTAGCGTCCAAATTTTACATACGGAATGTAATTTTCTCACATAGAAACTTAAAATTTGGCACGAGCATTGATTATGTCATAAATAGGAAACGCTAATGGGTCCCAACTCCATTATTCAATTCTAAGCGCAAAGGAATTAGCGTCAATTTTACGTACGGAATCTAATTCTCTCACTTCCCGGTGTCATAGAAACTTGAAATTTGGCACGAGCATTGATTATGTCATAAATAGGAAAAGCTAATGGGTTCCAACTCGATTATTCAATTCTATGCGCAAAAGCATTAGCGTCCAAATTTTACATACGGAATGTATTTTTCTCACTTTCCAGTGTCATAGAAACGTGAAATTTGGCACGAGCATTGATTATGTCATAAATAGGAAAAGCTAATGGGTCCCAACTCGATTATTCAATTCTATGCGCAAAAGAAGTAGCGTCCAAATTTTACGTATGGAATCTAATTCTCTCACTACTTGGTATCATAGAAACATGAAATTTGGAACGGGCATTGATTACGTCATAAATAAGAAAAGTTAATGGGTCCCACCTCGATTGTTCAATTCTAAGTGCAAACGAATTAGCGTCCACATTTTACGTACGAAATCTAATTCTCTCACTTCCCGATGTCATAGAAACTTGAAATTTGGCACGAGCATTGATTATGTCATAAATTGGAAAAGCTAATGGGTCCCAACTCGATTATTCAATTCTAAGCGCAAAAGAATTAGCGTCCAAATTTTACGTACGGAATGTAATTTTCTCCCTTTCCGATATCATAGAAACTCGAAATTTGGCATGAGCATTGAATGTCATAAATAGGAAAAGTTAATGGGTCCCAACTCGAATATTTAATTCTAGCGCAAAAGAATTAGCGTTGAAATTTTACATACATAATCTAAATCTCTCACTTCCCAATGTCATAGAAACATGAAATTTGCTTTAAGCATTGAATATTGAAAATTTAATGGGTCCCAACTCGATTACTCAATTCTAGCGCAAAAGAACTAGCGTCCAAATTTTACGTACGGAATCTAATTCTCTCACTTCTTGGTGTCCTAGAAACATGAAATTTGGAACAGGCATTGATTATGTCATAAATAGGAAAAGCTAATGGGTCCCAACTCGATTATTCAATTCTAAGCGCAAAAGAATTAGCGTCCACATTTTACATACAAAACCTAATTCTCTCACTTCCCGATGTCATAGAAACTTGAAATTTGGCACGGGCATTGATTGTCATAAATAGGAAAAGTTAATGGGTCCCAACTCGATTGTTCAATTCTATGCGCAAAAGAATTGGCGTCCAAATTTTATGTACGTAATCTAATTCTCTCACTTCCTGATGTCATTTTATATGAAGGAAACGTTGCATGGTTACCTCCACATGGCATTTCCTGGGTAACGCAGAGAACTATGCAAAATGGTGAACATATTTTTTTTCCTCAGTATCTTTAAAGTAACCACGACTTCGTAAGATTTTCCGTGTGAACACCAGATAAACACCAGTACCAAATTAACTCGGGCGAAGCCGGGTATATCAGCTAGTTTTTATATATATATGAAAAACCTTAAACTGCATAAGTTTGGTGTTCCTGTAATCGTGCTGAGCCGGAGAACAAATTTTAGATGTCGTTTTTATGAAAGTAAAAAACACTATAAAAACTAATCCCATTCCCCCCAAAAAATAATAATGGCGCAGTGGCCTTTTACTTTTAAGTTCTCCCCACTTTCCCACACACAATATTTTCCGTTTTCCGTGCATTAAGTGGTACCATTAAAAATCTCGTCGCGCTAAAAATAACCCTTCATTCGGCCACGCCAATGGAAAACTAAAAAATGACTCTTGGAAGGGGGGGGACCAAAAAAACAAAAATAAAATGAATTAAAAAATCTTAGCCGGAAGTGGTTAAGAATCGATGGGTGTTAATAGTCCCCCTCACAATTATCCCAGCATTCGCTCTGCGGTGAATGTAAGCGCCCTCTACGGACCAGGTTGTAGCACAGATGTGAAAGCGGACTAAGACTGAGTGAGTGATTTGTAAAGTTTGGGTGAATGCTCTGTTTCATGGGCTTTACGTGCCGCAGACTGACGGCGCTCCTGGCTGCGCTCCGGGCCGCGGTGGATTTGCCGATCTTCTTAAGAACTAAGCTGCATGTAAACTTTTCACCCTCCATTTCCCACAATTGACGCTCTCATTTCCTGCCCCGTCCCTTCTCTTCGGTCCCTTCTTAGATTTCTACTTTCTATCTGTAGATCTATCAATCCTTAATATGTTAACCCCTTTAGGACCAGAGATTCAGACCTGGAACGGTTTTATCGTTCTGTAGATTTTTTTTATGGGCTTCACTGTGCAGAATAAACCTTGTGATATGTTGTTGGCTCGGACATTTATGTACACGATGATACCAAACACATGGGGTTTTGATTGTTTAGATTTTTTTTATAGGAAAAGGGAGGTTTCCAAACTTTGTCGCGGCTTGTCAGTCGCAACAGCGTCGTGGCATGGTAGCCTCGATGCAGGCCAAGACCTGTTGCCTCCTTATGCAGGACAAGGGTTAATGCACCGTGGTGCAGAGACTGCTGGGTGTTGTTTCTCTTTGCTGCATGCTGGATTAGTAATGCCTGGGAGAAGGTTGGAGGTGTGCTTCTCTAATTGCTGTGCTAGTCCTCAGGTGTAGAGTAGCTTTATATTCTCACCCCTCTCTTTGCTCAGTGCTGCTTATTCAGCTCCATAGAGGAGTAGTGGAGAGTGAGCTCCTCTGTGCTGGGTGTACTGCTACCTCCAGATAAGTTGCTGCGGTTTACTTTTCAGCTGTATTTCTGTGTTCATTTATATATTGCTTTGCTGTTCTGTTTATTTCTCCAGGGGTTCTTATAGGAACAATCGGGGCCAAGGAAAAAGACCGTCGGGCCTCCTCTATCGAGGCGATTACTCTGCTTCTAGGCAGGGACCCTTCTCCCCCCTCCTAGGTTAGGGGCCAGGCTTCCTTCTGCCTGGAGTGGTGCTACTATTCAGCACAGCGTGGTGTGTGGCTATTTCCAGCAGCGTACGTTACCCGACGCCGTGCTGAGCGTAGTACTTGTGTCGCACAGGCTTTACATACTCCTGTTGTGGTGCGCACTGTTCTACAGTGCATAGTGATATCAGCTGCAGTAGTTGTGACTGTCACCCTGCGTCTGCGCTGAGCATGGTGCTTGTGTGCCGCACGGACGGGACACTTTATAGATTTTTGTACACTTTTATTTAGTGTCCACAGATGACATTTTACCTACTTTTTTTTACTGTCGGAGGGTACCGATGAGCTGTAGAGACCGGTATCATTCCCATCCCCCTCTCCTTCACCTAAACAGTTAATTGCTGTAACTATCGTGAGTGACTGGTGGATGATAGCTGCAGCTGCGGAGCAGATTCTGCCCCTAAGACCACTCCACGCACCGCCCACAATTACGGGACGTATACTTATATTAGGTGGTCATGAAGTGGGTAACCTCATTAAATGAGCTGGCATACCTTTCAGCTCTCGTTTACACCAGTTTTTTGCATTAATTATAAAATAATCTGACCGGCCTCTGAGGCCCTACATCCTGTTTTCTAAACCCCACCCACTTGGCTAAAAGTGACAAACTAGGTGCAAAAAGCCCAAAGCTGCAGGATTTTTGTGTACATAGAGCTTACTGCAAAATATGTAACTTTTGTACCCCAGGAACTGATACATTTCCCCTGTCAGATATTAGATATTTCAAAGTATCCTAATTTAGTTCTAACCTGCCTGACGAAGAGGCCGGGAGTGTCCCCCGCTCAGTTACTTTATATGTACTCTACCGTAGGTGTGTGGACTCTGGCCAGGCTTGAAATGGGAGGTTCCTTGTCACTTCATCTTCATTGTTATTCATCCAAGGATGGCAGCCCTGCAGGTGGGAGGCGGCCCTGTGGGTCAATGGCGGTTGTGGTGGTGGGAGGCGGCCGTGCGGGTGGGAGGCAGCTGTGCAGGTCAGGGGCGGCCGTGAAGGTCGGAGGCAGCTGTGCAGGTCAGGGGCGGCCGTGTGAAGGTCGGAGGCAGCTGTGCAGGTCAGGGGCGGGCCGTGAAGGTCGGAGGCAGCTGTGCAGGTCAGGGGCGGCTGTGAAGGTCGGAGGCAGCTGTGCAGCTCAGGGGCGGCTGTGGAAGGTCGGGGCGGTGTCTGGTAACACCATTAAAAACTATGAATACTTTTGCGCTGAATTTTTTCATTTTCTTCAAAAATTAACATTCTAAATAGTTTTCATTTAAAACTCCCCCCCCCCCCCGCCCCCCCCCCACCCCCCCCCCCCCGTTTTCAGGCTGCAGGTTCTGTGCACCACCTGCACGTGGCTGGTTGTCCGGTTGCTTCTCCCCTCATCTTGGTGTTGGAGGAGGTTGTTTGGTTAGCGGGGCAGATCACACAGGCTGTACTCTATCGGAGGGTACGAGGGGAGGAAAGCACAGACAAGGCAGACTTCAGGGGGTAGCGGCAACAGGGAGGGTCTCACAGTGCAGCACAGTCGGGGAGAGGGGGGGGGGATGTGGGCTGATGGGTCGGGCACAGCAGTCAGGGGGGGATGTAGGTTGATGGGTCGGGCACAGCAGTCGGGAGGGGGGATGTAGGCTGATGGGTCAGACACGGCAGTCGGGGAGGGGGATGTGTGCTGATGGGTCAGGCACGGCAGTCGGGGAGGGGATGTGTGCTGATGGGTAAGGCACGGCAGTCGGGGAGGGGATGTGGGCTGATGGGTCAGGCACGGCAGTCGGGGAGGGGATGTGGGCTGATGGGTCAGGCACGGCAGTCGGGGGAGGGGATGTGCGCTGATGGGTCAGGCACGGCAGTCGGGGAGGGGATGTGGGCTGATGGGTCAGGCACGGCAGTCGGGGAGGGGGATGTGTGCTGATGGGTCAGGCACGGCAGTCGGGGAGGGGATGTGTGCTGATGGGTCAGGCACGGCAGTCGGGGAGGGGATGTGTGCTGATGGGTCAGGCACGGCAGTCGGGGAGGGGATGTGTGCTGATGGGTCAGGCACGGCAGTTCGGGGAGGGGCTGTGTGCTGATGGGTCAGGCACGGCAGTCGGGGAGGGGATGTGTGCTGATGGGTCAGACACGGCTCTCAGGGAGGGGATGTGGGCTGATGGGTCAGACACGGGCAGTCGGGGGAGGGGATGTGTGCTGATGGGTCAGGCACGGCAGTCGGGGAGGGGATGTGGGCTGATGGGTCAGACACGGCAGTCGGGGAGGGGATGTGTGCTGATGGATCAGGCACGGCAGTCGGGGAGGGGATGTGGGCTGATGGGTCAGGCACGGCAGTCGGGGAGGGGATGTGGGCTGATGGGTCAGGCACGGCAGTTGGGGAGGGGGATGTGCGCTGATGGGTCAGGCACGGCAGTCGGGGGAGGGGATGTGGGCTGATGGGTCAGGCACGGCAGTTGGGGAGGGGATGTGCGCTGATGGGTCAGGCACGGCAGTCGGGGATGGGGATAGGGTTGCTACCTTTGTCACGAAAAAATACAGGCCATGGTAAAAAAAGGGGCATGTCAGGGCGTGACTTGGGGACGTGGCTTAACACAGCATTTCTTTCCTCCTTTATCACCTGGATCCCGTCCAGCGTGTTCTCGCGAGTAGATGACATTTAGTGTGAATCACACATCAACTCGCGAGTACACGCTGCAGACACTCGCATTTCATACAATCTACACATATATAATTATATACAGGAGATACCCAGGTTACCCCAGCATGGTCCATATCACTATATACAGGATGTAAAACTTATACCAGCTGTACACATATAATTATATACAGGAGATACCCAGGTTATACCTCCCCTGTAAATAGTGATGCTGATGTAACCTGGATATGTCCTGTATGTCATTATATGTAGAGCTGGTATAACGTATTCCACCTAAACATACAAGATTACATGAAGTACATGGTACATACCTCGTACCGCATGTACTGCTCCTCCGCTCTCATCATCGGGTCACGACACTTACTGCAGGGCCGGCCGGACATCCATCCTGACCCCCAGACATCACACAAACAACTCCGATACATCCATCCTGATCCCCAGACATCACACACACAACTCCACTACATCCATCCTGATCCCCAGACATCACACGCACAGCTCCACTACATCCATTTTGACCCCCACACACATCACACAGCTCCATTACATCCATCCTGACCCCCACACACATCACACAGCTCCATTACATCCATCCTGACCTCCACACACATCACACACAGCTCCACTACATCCATCCTGACCCCCCCACACACACAGCTCCACTACATCCATCCTGACCCCCACACACACACAGCTCCACTACATCCATCCTGACCCCCCCACACACACAGCTCCACTACATCCATCCTGACCCCCACACACACACAGCTCCACTACATCCATCCTGACGCCCACACACATCACACACAGCTCCCCTACATCCATCCTGACGCCCACACACATCACACACACAGCTCCACGACATTCATCCTGACCCTGACCCTCACCCACATCACACACACACAGCTTGACGACATTCATCCTGACCCTGACCCTCACCCACATCACACACACACAGCTCCACGACATTCATCCTGACCCTGACCCTCACCCACATCACACACACACAGCTCCCTGACATCCATCCTGACCCTCACACACACACAGCTCCACGACATCAATCCTGACCCCCACACACAGCTTCACGACATCAATCCTGATCCCCACACACAGCTCCACGACATCAATCCTGACCTACACACACACACACACACACACACACAGCTCCACGACATGAATCCTGACCTACACACACATCACACACACAGCTCCGCTACATCCATCCTGACCTCCACGGGGATGTGGGCTGATGGGTCAGGCACGGCAGTCGGGGAGGGACATAATGGGCATTGATAGAAAGAGAGGCCGGCATAACCTGAATCTGGCCCTGTCCAGGCGGACGGTGGAGATGGCACAGGCCGTCCATGAGTGTACAGAGAGGAAAGACTCTGCATGTGAAAGACTCTTACTCCTCCGCATCAGTCTCTTAGGACAGGGGAGAAGAGAACTCATGGGCTGTAGAAGTGCTGATACATGAGATCTAGTGAGGGCAGCAGCATCGGAGACACACCTCACATCAGGCACATGGAGGGGGCAAGCTCACCTGTCAGGGTAGCAGCAGGGGGCAAACTGCATATCGGGGTCTGAAATGAGTGAAACATTGAAGATTGCAGACAGAAAGTTAGTGCAACTTTTTAAACGTAAGATAACCATTTCTGTAAGACCACTTGTCCCTTGCCGCCAGTGCCGATGGTATGAAGGTGTTTATCTACCTGACTTGGCTCTATTGGCTGTCTACGCTGCAGATTCTCCATCTAACTTCCTGAACTTTGAGTCGAGGTTGTGTCTTAAGTGAAAAGAGATTTCCGCAGATGGTTTTTCCGACTCTGCAAGTTGTTGCTTTCTTGGTACATCAAAAACATGATTGGCCTTGAAATCCTTGTGACCCTGGATCCTGTCCCGAGGACCCCGCTTGGGGAAGAGGCTCCTCTCAATGACTTCATATGGCAGGTTTGGTGCAGAGAAGACTTGACCTTGTGAGGTCTGGATTTGCAGTTGCCCTTGTTTGTCTTTAGTGAGCAAAACTTTAGCGCTAATGTCTTTTCTGGTAACCTCATCCGGGTAAATACCTTGCCAGAGTGTTGGTGGGCGGGTGGGATAGGAGGTTGGTGGCCTTTGAGGGTTGGTACTTGAGTTCCAAAAAGGCTTCTCAGAAGCGGACTTCCGTCCATCACTGACTTGCTCTACTCTCTTTTGGGTGTTTCTTACTTTTTGGGTACTTTCTCTTCCAGTTGTCTTTTTTTTCATCTTCTTTGAAGGTCCGCTCTTGCCTCTCTGCTGGTTACTTGAGTCCGTACACCGAGGAGCAGGTTTGGATTTTGGTAAAGTCTCAATTTCCAAGTTAACTCTATTCAACTTTTCCGTCAACGTCTTAGTTCCCCGGGATTCGCCAAATGGAATCTGCTAAAGGGAATAAAAAGGTTATGGTGACTGAGAAACAAGCCTTTAACCCTACTTTACTAGCCAAAACACTGGCAGTGGACGGCGCAAGCGCCTTGAGGACCGTTCCTTCTACTGCGTCAAAGGTCAGATGACTGTGGGAGTAATGATCCTCAAGGTGTAACGGAGAGCTGCAGCGTTGGAGTGGAGTACAGACTGTTGGCCCAGGGGCTGCCTGCAGAGCACAGCAGAAGCCATAACTGAGGGCCACCCCCACAAGAGGACCAGGGGTGAACCGCTGTGCTACGGAAGGCCGATTGGAGCAAGGGTCTGAACTGAGGCAAGGGCTCTTGGAAACCTTGGAAGAAGAATGCTCCCACCTCCAGATTAGCCAGAGTCGGACGCAGTCAGAACTCCCGCGTGACATATGTGAGGCTGGCATCAAATTGACTGTAGGTGTGCACATCGTCAGAGATGCAGATAAGTGACCAACAGGACTGCGGCGCAGGACTGGAGCTCTTCAAAGCTTTGTGTCCACGAGCGGTGACAGGGCCACCAGTACGTGGCATATTGGTTGAGGTTTGGACGTCTTACGAGTGGACTGTGTTACTAGCAACAAAGCATTTACCCCTAAATAAAGCTTGCATATTCTTGTAACTCCTGCTGCTGCATCGTCTCCTGAATCTGCGTCCCTACCACCGACCTGAGACATTTCTTGGCACAGGCTGCATGCTACAGTGATGGAGAGAGATGGAGGCGTATAGCAAAAGTTAAAGGTTGGGTGAGAAGGTGGACATCACCTTTAACACTTCCAGTGACAGCCAAGCCCTGGTGCCATAACCCCACACAGGTAAGTGACCAGATTGACAAGGTGGTCAGGTAGGACCCAGTTGGTAGATCCGGACATGTGAATCCCTCCACAGAGCCCAGCATGACTGAGGAGCTCACCTGCATCTTTATTAAGGCGTCTTCTAGTTCCTCAATGTCTCCTCTGATCTTCTCCATCTTCTTCAGTTCCTTCACAGCGTCCTCCTTGTCCTTCTTCCACATAGCGCTGCGGAGGTACCTACAGGGAGAAGGGCAGGTGTCACCGAGGAACCCAGGAGAGCCTACAGAAGGTTACTGAGTCGGTGTATCTAAGCCTATTATGTGTGATACTAACCAGTGTATCTAAGCCTATCATGTTTGATACTATCCAGTGTATCTAAGCCTATTGTGTGTGTGATAGTGTCTCGGAGATCCATGCTCGTGAAGCTGCTCCATGTCCCACCCGTGTAGCATCGTCAGTGCACATAGAGGGCACTCTTGGCTCCCACAGACCTGGCGGACAATCGGCGACACCAGAGATAACACAGGTCGATGGGTTTGTGGCCCTCGGAGTCCTCGGCGTGGACATCGGCTCCGGCCGCCACCAGCAGCGCTATGCAGTCCTCCAGGCCCTCGCTGGCCGCCCGGTGGAGGGGGGTGCTGAGCTGTGCGCTCCGCCTATAGGGGAAACCAAAGAGAGAAGAAATCCCAGCTGCTGCAGAACCTCATCCTACAAACCCCCGCAGCTGCAGAACCTCATCCTACATAACGCAGCTGCTGCAGAACCTCATCCTATATAACCCAGCTGCTGCAGAACCCCATCCTACAAACCCCAGCTGCTGCAGAACTTCATTCTACAAACCCTAGCTGCTGCAGAACCTCATCCTACATAACCTAGCTGCTGCAGAACCTCATCCATCACACCTTAACTTCTGCAGAACCTCATCCTACATAACCCAGCTGCTGCAGAACCTCATAATAAGAACCCCAGCTGCGGCACAACCTCATCCTACACACCGCAGCTGCTGCAGAACCTCATTCTTCACACATTAGCTGCTACAGAACCTCATCCTACATAACCCAGCTGCTACTGAACCTCATCCTATACACCCCAGCTGCTGCACAACCTCATCCTACACACCCCAGCTGCTGCAGAACCTCATCCTAAATAACCCAGCTGGTGCACAACCTCATCCTACACACCACAGCTGCTGCAGAATCTCATCCTACATAACCCAGCTGCTGCAAAACCTCATCCTACACACCACAGCTGCAGCAGAACCTCATCCTACACACCCCAGTTGCTGCAGAACCTCCTCATACACTCCTCAGCTGCTGCAGAACCTCATCCTACACATCTCAGCTGCTGCAGAACCTCATCATACACACCCCAGCTGCTGCGGAACCTCATCATATACAACTTAGCTGCTGCAGAACCTCATGATACACACCCCAGCTGCCGCAGAACCTCATCATACACACCTCTGCTGCTGAAGAACCTCAATCTACACACTCCAGCTGCTGCAAAACCTCATCCTACACACCCCAGTTGCTGCAGAACCTCCTCATACACTTTTCAGCTGCTGCAAAACCTCATCCTACTCACCTCAGCTGCTGCAGAACCTCAGCATACACACCTCAGCTGCTGCGGAACCTCATCATATACAACTTAGCTGCAGCAGAACCTCATCCTACACACCCCAGCTGCTGAAGAACCTCATCCTACACACTCCAGCTGCTGCAGAACCTCATCATAAACACCCCAGTTGCTGCAGAACCTCCTCATACACTCCTCAGCTGCTGCAGAACCTCATCCTACACACCTTAGCTGCTGCAGAACCTCATCATACACACCTCAGCTGCTGCAGACCCTCATCATACACACCTCAGCTACTGTAGAACGTCCTCATACACACACCAGCTTCTGCAGAACCTCATCATACACATCTCAGCTGCTGCAGAACCTCATCCTACACACCCCAGCTGCGGCAGAACCTCATCATACACACCGCAGCTGCTGTAAAACATCGTCATACACACCCCAGCTGCTGCAGAACCTCATAATATACAACTCAGCTACTGCAGAACCTCATCCTACACACCTCAGCTGCTGCGGAACCTCATCCTACATACCTCAGCTGCAGCAGAACGTCATCATACATACATCAGCTGCTGCAGAACCTTATCATACACACCACAGCTACTGTAGAACCTTATCCTACACACCTAAGCTTCTGCAGAACCTCATCCTACACACCCCAGCTGCTGCAGAACCTCATTATACACACCTCAGCTGCTGCAGAACCTCCTCATACACACCCCAGCTGCTGCAGAACCTCATCATACATACCTCAGCTGCTGCTGAACCTCATCCTACGCACCTTAGCTGCTGTAGAACCTTATCCTACACACCCAACCTGCTGCAGAACCTCATCCTACATACCTCAGCTGCTGCAGAACCTCATCCTACACACCTTATCTGCTGTAGAACCTCCTCTTACACACCCCAGCTGCGGCAGAACCTCATCATACACACCTCAGCTGCTGAAGAACCTCCTCTTACACACCCAAGCTGCTGCAGAACCTCATCATATGCACCCCAGCTGCTGCAGAAGCTCATCATACACACTTCAGCTGCTGTAGAACATCCTCATACACTGCCCAGCTGCTGCAGAACCTCCTCATAAACACACAAGCTGCTGCAGAACCTCTTCATACACCCCCTAGCTGTTGTGGAACCTTATCCTACACACCCCAGCTGCTTCAGAACCTCATCCTATACACCCCATGCTGCTGCACAACCTCATGCTACACACCCCAGCTGCTTCAGAACCTCATCCTACAAACCCCAGCAGCTGCAGAACCTCATCCTACATAACGCAGCTGCTGCAGAACCTCATCCTATATAACCCAGCTGCTGCAGAACCCCATCCTACAAACCCCAGCTGCTGCAGAACTTCATTCTACAAACCCTAGCTGCTGCAGGACCTCATCCTACATAACCTAGCTGCTGCAGAACCTCATCCTATATAACCCAGCTGCTGCAGAACCTCATCATACACACCTCAGCTGCTGCAGAACCACATCCTATGTACCTCAGCTGCTGCAGAACCTCCTGATATGCACACCAGCTCCTGCAGAACCTCCTCATACACACCTCAGCTGCTGCAGAACCTCACATTACATACCCCAGCTGCTGTTGATCCTCATCATATGCACCTCAGCTGCTGCAGAACCTCATTATATTTGGGAGTCTCCGTTTGAATGCTGTGTATGTTGTGACTCACACATTAACGTCCGCCCCTCGCCGCAGCAGGTATCGCAGACATGGCATTACTCGGTGCCCGCTCTTCTGGTTCATCACCAGGTGCAGTGCCCTCCATCCATAGGCACTGGGCACATTTACATCCACGCTGCAGTCTTCCAGCAGGAGCTTCAGGCACGGCAGGCGGCTGTGTACGGCTGCCATATGCAATGCAGTAAACCCCTGCCAAAAAAGAATCACCTGTCAGGTCGAGCTTCTGCCCCATTGCCATATATCCCCTGACCCCGAGCCTGCGCTGGCTGCACAGGCCCCTTACATCCTCCCTTCTCCTGCTCCGCCTGTGTCAGTCCTCACTGTGATTCTGGTATTCTATTCACAGGTGAAGGCGGCTCTCGGGCGGCAGTAAGGCCATATTTGTTTAGGAAAAACTTTTATTTACCTTTTAAAACTAGAAAAAAACATTTTTAAAAAGTTTGTTGTCACCGTAAGCGCAGGACAGCGCTCATGTCACCCTGAAAACACTAAACCACCTCAAAGTTTTTTATCGCGCTCCACTCAAAATTTTCCTCAGGAAATGAAATGGTAGCATTAAAATAATACAAATCGGCGCGCAAGAAAACAGCAAGCGCTCTTGGGAGGCGGGTGACAAACGAAAATACAGAAAGTGATAAAATCTCTGGTGCTGAAGGGGTTAAATTAGCCTGCATGGAGATCTGCAGTCAATGGTGGTGAGTCACTGGGCATCCTCTCACTACCGCTGTCTCCCCACCGTGGGGCAGTCTCACACCAACTGATTCCAATTGTGGAACCCCCCAATCGGCGTCTGCACAGAGGATCCACAGAAAACGCGGACAGTGAAAGGCATGAAGTTTGGATTTTTCCTTCACGCGGGTAGAAATCGCATTTTCTGCGAGTGGAAGAAAAATCACAGCATGCTCCATTTTGCCGCAGAATCCGCGCGGACGGCCTCCACTGAAGTCAATGGGGGTGTTCAACCTGCAGCCCATCCACAAATAAGATTACAAACGGGCTGCAGGTACCCGCAGTATCACTTAGAGTCGGCGCAGGAAGTACAAACATTGAAAGAAAAACTGTACTGCACAAGACCAACGGCGATCTAAGAAAAGCAGGGTACCTGGCCTTACTGTTTAAGGCAGGAGGGTTAACCCTGTGTCGCTCAGTGTGGACCCGTCTGCCATGGACTGGTTTAGTTTTCTTCTGAGATCTCCTGGCTTTCACCCTTTAACCCCTCTTTGAAGGATCTGGACTTGGCTGCAGGGCCCCACGTTGTGCGCCATATTCTTGTACCAACAGACGGATGAGAGCCCATGCACAGTATTGGAGGACCAGGCAGAGACGAAGTCAATATCCCGGCCGAGGACAGGGCAGACAGAGTTCGGGCAGAGCAGAGCAACAGGCATATACATCATAACTTTCGGAGCCCCGCGGTGCATACAGCCATTCCTCATACACTTACATCTCACATATCTCTTACTATCTCGCAGCCCCGCTAACGCCGGAGTGCCGTGCTCCCCGTCCCAGACTGTCACGTAGCTGCATGTGGCACACTTTGCACACATTGTCCATTTTACTACTAAACGTCACACATCATAGTAACGATCCCCTCCTGGGGAGATGCTCCCTCACCATAACAGTCCGCCATAGTCCCTATAGTATGCACGCAATCGTCTCACATATCTTGCCCCTGCCTTTTGGATCTAAGGGGCTGTCATCTGCTTCAGGACTAAGTTCCTGCAGGAAGGATGACTTCCTTTCCTTCTATGCTGCTTGCCTCTTTCGGCCCCTGGGTCAGCAGGGCCCCCCATCCTCTCCCTCTCAGCCCTCAGGTTATGTTGGAGAGTGTTGGGCAGCGCCATAGTGTTGTAGCTTCAGAAGAGCATAGAGTAGGAGGTTCCGCTCGCTCCCCAGAAAGCCTGGGAGAATTTGGTGCGATAGACATCCACTATAAAAGCTTTGGAGCTGGGTCACAGCTCTAGTGGGAGCAGAGCCAGTTGTGTGGCAGGACAGCAGAGAGGCCCACAAGGTAATTGGTGCCATTGCAGGATCAGTCTAGCAGGCAAATTACCCATGCTGGGGAGCTGCCAGAGGAAAAGCCCATGCCACCTCCATTTGTCATCACCGTGCCATCCTGAGCCGGCGTCGCACCACCACCAGCAACCAGTTACATGGTGCTTCATAGCACTCTGCTCCTGAAACTGCTGTGCGACTCCTTATGGGATGGTCAGCATTACACGGCCGGGTGCTCCGTCAGTCCTACACCTTCCCTGTCCCCCCTCCTGGCTGGGTCTCGGGTTGGAGGGGGTAATGCTTCACCCTGCGGCCATCGCCACTTCTGGAAGCCGTTGCATTCTGCCCTTCTGTAAGGGAGAATCAGGGCAGGAAGCAATCAGAAAAAGCCTACTCAAAGTACAAGCCGAGGTCAGGACAGGATAAGTCAGGAAAGCTGGGTGAACAGACACAGGTCAAGCCAGGAGTCAGCCATGCTGCTACAGCAACTTTGCAGAAGTTAAGGAACCTATTTTTTAGGCGCCCTCCAGTGGGGAGAATGCCTTTAATAACCAGGAGACACTCGGATTGGTTGGGAGCAGGAGAGCTGGGTGCGCCTGTTCTTTAAGAGGTGCCCCCTATGGCATCACATGAAGAGCTGTGAGAATTTACCCTCCTCCTGCTGTTTGTGGTAAACTCCTGACCCTGAACTGCGGGAATATATTCTCATCCCTAGCGCTGAACCTGCTGGGACTTATAGTCCGACGATGACGGTCCTAAGCAGGTCTGTATTGTGGACACAAGGTAAGGGGTCATTATATCCGGAGGCTCCTTGGTAAATGACCAACCAGACCGTGACGTATCTCCTCAAATCATATAATGTACCGCGGACAGATGGCTGCGGATTACCGGGCGCAGCGGATTAACTCAGCTTTGTTGCCTTCAATCCACAGCGTTTAATATGGTCTGGAGGTAGGAAAGCCGAGCGTAGAGTGAGCCAGTCTCGGCAGAAGAGCTGACACTTACATAGCTGTCTGCCTTCATCTGGGAGTCTGCCACCTTCATACAAAGCCGTAACCAGTCCACATTCCCGGTGGTGGCCGCCAGTAACTGGTCCCTGGCCACGTCCATGATTCTTCGGGGGGTCACTGCGGGTTTCCTGTAACACACAGAGAAGACCATTGGGGGTGACGTTGTATGATACGGTACCAGGAAAGACCGAACTGCACAAAACAGGCAGGAGGGTGCGGGAGTGTCACCTTGAAAATAACAGCAGGTCATCCGCACTCCTTAGACAATCTCCCATGTGTCTCTGTGTCGGAGAGCGCCGACCGCAGGTTACAGGGTAGCAGGTGTGCCCCCCCCCCCCCAATCAGGAGTAAAACAATATAATAATATATAATGTCAACCCGCCTGTATACTGTGTGTGTAGAAAGCAGCAAGAACGGCAGTATACCCACACCAGAGCTGGTAAGTGTACCAGACCCAAGCTCAGTATATAAATACAGCACCAGAACATAGCTTAATACATCTATGCAGTACCAAAGCAAAGGTAAATACACAATGTACATACAGCACCAGAACCAAGCATAAATACAGCACCAGAACCAAGCTCATAACATAAATACAGCACCAGATCCAAGCTCATAGCATAAATACAGCATCAGAACCAAGCTCATAACATAAATACAGCACCAGAACCAACCTCATAGCATAAATACAGCACCAGAACCAAGCTCATGCCATAAATACAGCACCAGAACCAAGCTCATAACATAAATACAGCACCAGATCCAAGCTTATAACATAAATACAGCACCAGAACCAAGCTCATAGCATAAATACAGCATCAGAACCAAGCTCATAACATAAATACAGCACCAGAACCAACCTCATAGCATAAATACAGCACCAGAACCAAGCTCATGCCATAAATACAGCACCAGAACCAAGCTCATAACATAAATACAGCACCAGATCCAAGCTTATAACATAAATACAGCACCAGAACCAAGCTCATAGCATAAATACAGCATCAGAACTAAGTTCATAGCATAAATACAGCACCAGAACCAAGCTCATAACATAAATACAGCACCAGAACCAAGCTCATAACATAAATACAGCACCAGAACCAAGCTCATAACATAAATACAGCACCAGAACCAAGCTCATAACATAAATACAGCACCAGAACCAAGCTCATAACATAAAT
This sequence comes from Eleutherodactylus coqui, assembly GCA_035609135.1. NCBI lineage: Eukaryota > Metazoa > Chordata > Amphibia > Anura > Eleutherodactylidae > Eleutherodactylus > Eleutherodactylus coqui. The sequence goes on along the minus strand of CM069411.1, from coordinate 9,046,090 downwards.
ACAGCACCAGAACCAAGCTCATAATATAAATACAGCACCAGAACCAAGCTCATAACATAAATACAGCACCAGAACCAATCTCATAACATACATATTAAACAGTAGAACAAAGTGTTCCAGCATTACTAAATGCTTTCCCTATCTCTACATAGTGTGGATTGGAGTGGGAGGGGTTTGACGTAATTCTGCGTTGGATGTTAGGCTACATTCGCACAACGTCTTCACCCCAGATGGCTGTAAGTGGTGGAGCCTTGGAGAACTGCGCTATTTCTTCAGGATGTCATGGCGGATCTACACCGGAGGCTCCAACATGAAAACCGTGAAACATTCGAAAACACTGGAGAAGCCGTGAATGGTCAGATCTGCGCTCCACTGCGGCGCTGCGGGAGGGACTCGGCCCAAGAAGCCCCTCAAACACTGCAAATATGAGAATGTCCTCTGTATGGCGATCTCAGACCGCAGTATACAGGGGAGAAACCCGAAGAGCTTACAGTCCATCCGGATGTGACTCTATCGCCACCGTGTGGAGGAGAAGTAATCGCGCAGATCCGGTAATGGCCTGGAGATAGTTTCATTAAATAATTCCCCTGTAATCCCTGCGCAGAGCCTCCTGCAGCCGGAGATTAGCGGGGTGAGCGGGCGGTCAGCGCTGCGTACAGTGCGGGCCGCGATAAACCTGACATCCCATAATCCAGAACTCACTACAATAACATTCTCTTAGTCTGGCATTTATAGTAACATTCCAGTAATCCGGCATTTATAGTAACATTCCATTAATCCGGCACTATTTATAGTAACATTCCATTAGTCCGGCACTATTTATAGTGACATTCCATTAGTCCGGCACTATTTATAGTAACATCCATTAATCCGGCACTATTTATAGTAACATTCCATTAGTCCGGCAATTATAGTAGCATTCCATTAGTCCGGCACTATTTATAGTAACATCCATTAATCCGGCACTATTTATAGTAACATTCCATTAGTCCGGCACTATTTATAGTAACATTCCATTAGTCCGGCACTATTTATAGTAACATTCCATTAGTCCGGCAATTATAGTAGCATTCCATTAGTCCGGCACTATTTATAGTAACATCCATTAATCCGGCACTATTTATAGTAACATTCCATTAATCCGGCACTATTTATAGTAACATTCCATTAGTCCGGCAATTATAGTAACATTCCATTAGTCCGGCAATTATAGTAACATTCCATTAGTCCGGCACTGTTTACAGCAGCATTCTCATAATCCAGCACTATTTGCAGAAACACTCCCATAATCCTCAACTGAGTAAAGTCCTTTAATCCAGTAAAATCTGGTCCCCCCTCCCCCCTGCTATTAAGAAACCCCCCCTCCATTGCTTCTGCGTCTTGTTACCTGTGAGCTGCCGGCTCTGGGTCTGTAAGGGTTAATGTAGCGCTATAACCTCCTTATCCGGAGGGGAGTCAGCGGCCGCCGCGTCAACAGAGTCGCCGGGCAACAGGTGGTGTAATCACAGCCAGGGGGATGATGGGAACAGAGCCGTGCCCACAGTGTATACAGCCAGCGACGAGCAGAGATATATATATACAGGCGGCCGTAGAAATGTCCCCCATTCATAAGAAAGCTCTGTCCTTGCTGCCCGCACCAACCAATCACAGCGCAGCGTTCATTTCTTATATAGCTACAATAGAATGACAGCTGCGCTGTGATTGGTTGCTGTGGGCAGAACGCCGCACATCAGGCTGAGGCTTTAGTCACACGAGCGTATACACGCCGCGCTTTCACGCCCGACCGACATACGCGGCCATCTGAGGCATTGGTTTCCAATGCATTTGTTTGCACTTGCGAATATACGGCGTGTAAAGTCATTCTACCGTAAAAAATGGAACATACACGGCCCAAATACGCGCGGCGAATATACGGCGGGTAAAAAGGTTCTGTATGTATCTTTTGGCCAATACACGGCGGCGGCTCCCATAGACTCCTATGAGAGCTGGAGAAGAAGGGAGGGGAAGGCAGTTTAGCGCGTCCAACGCTGCGGATAGTTTACAGGTGCCGCCATGTGGGCTTTGGAAGTCATTGCGAGGATTTATGCGGAGCGAGGGATTTCCGGGCTGTGTGAATGGATGAGAAAACGCCAACTAAGCACAGGACTCGATCATGGAAAACCGTCCATTCATGCGAATTTACGACACGGACAAGAGAACGCAAAAACACATGTTCGTGTGAAAGAGCCCTGAGATGTGTATATACATAAGGGCTTATTCACACGAGCGTATATTAGCCGCGGTGTTCACAGTCGGCTGATATAGGCTGCCATCTCATTGGCTTCCAATGTATCAGATCACATGGCCGTATACCCGCGGCGTAAAAGTGTCCAGGCCGGAATACGTCGGCCACTGCGAGGGCTCCTATGGCGGCCAATGACAGCGGCCGGAGAAGGGAGGAGGGAGTTTAGCAGGGTTAAGTATATACCCTGTTCAGTGTATATCCCATTCAGTATACACCCCGTTCAGTATACACCCCGTTCAGTATACACCCCGTTCAGTATACATCCCGTTTTGTATATACCCCGTTCAGTATATACCCAGTTGAGTATAGATCCCGTTCAGTATATACCCTATTCAGTAGATATCACGTTCAGTATATACCCCACTCAGTATATACCCCGTTCAGTATACGTCCTGTTCAGTATAATCCACGTTCAGTATATATCCCAGTCAGTATATATCCTATTCAGTATATACCCCGTTCAGCATACACCCCGTTCAGTATATATCCCAGTCAGTATATATCCTATTCAGTATATACCCCGTTCAGTATATATCCCGTTCAGTATGCACCGCGTTCAGTATATATCCCGTTCAGTATGCACCGCGTTCAGTATATATCCCATTCAGTATATGCCCCGTTCAGTATATATCCTGTTCAGTATGCACCGCGTTCAGTATATATCCCATTCAGTATATACCCCATTCAGTATACACCCCGTTCAGTATACACCCCGTTCAGTATATATCCCGTTCAATATATACCCTGTTTAGTATACACCCAGTTCAGTATATATCCCGTTCAGTATGCACCCTGTTCATTATATATCCCATTCAGTAAACACCCCGTTCAGTATGCACCCTGTTCAGTATATATCCCATTTTGCATATACCCCTTTCAGTATATACCCAGTTGAGTATAGATCCCGTTAAGTATATACCCTGTTCAGTATACACCCCGTTCAGTATATACCCCATTTAGTATATACCCCGTACAGTATACAACCTGTTCAGTATAAACCCTGCTCAGTATACACCCCATTCAGTATACATCCCGTTTTGCATATACCCCTTTCAGTATATACCCAGTTGAGTATAGATCCCGTTAAGTATATACCCTGTTCAGTATGTATCACGTTCAGTATATACCTCGTTCAGTATGTACCCCATTCAGTATATTCCCCGTTCAGTATACGTCCTGTTCAGTATATTCCCCGTTCTGTATATATCCCATTCTATATATATCCAGTTCAGTATACACCCTGTTCAGTATATACCTCGTTCACTATATACCCCTTCCGTATTTACCCATTCAGTATATATCCCATTCAGTATACACCCCGGTTAGGATATACCCCATTCAGTATATACACTTTTCAGTATACATCCTGTGCAGTAAACACCCCTTTCAGTATACAACCTGTTCAGTATATACCCCGCTCAGTATACACCCCATTCAGTATAAATCCCGTTCAGTATACACCCTGTTCAGTATACATCCCGTTCAGTATACACCCTGTTCAGTATACATCCCATTTAGTATACACCCCGTTCAGTATATATCCCTTTTTGTATATACCCCATTCTGTATATATTCAGTTCAGTATATATCCCGTTCAGTATATACGCCGTTCAGTATATATCCCGTTCAGTATCCACCCCGTTCACTATACATCCCGTTGAGTAAACACCCCGTTCAGTATACATCCAGTTCAGTATAAACCCCGTTCAGTATATACCCCGTTCAGTATATACCCCGTTTAGTATATACCCCATTCAGTATATATCCCGTTCAGTATGCACCTCGTTCAGTACATACCCCTTCAGTATATATACTCCCTTAGGTATATATCTTGTTCAGTATATACCCCGTTTAGAATATACCCCGTTCAGTAAACATCCCGATCAGTAAACACCCCATTCAGTATACAACCTATTCAGTATATACCCCGCTCAGAATATACCCCATTCAGTATATATCCCGTTCAGTATACAGGACGTTCAGCATACACCCTGTTCAGTATATATCCCGTTTTGTATATACCCTGTTCAGTATACACCCCGTTTTGTATATACCTCGTTCAGTATATATCCTGTTCAGAATATGCCCTGTTCAGTATATATCTTGTTCAGTATATATCCCGTTCAATATACACCCCGTTCAGTATACACCCCGTTCAGTATACACCCCGTTCAGTATACATCTCGTTCAGTATGCACCCCTTTCAGTATACATGCCGTTCAGTATACATCCCGTTTAGTATATACCCTGTTCAGTATATATCTCAATCAGTATACACCCCGTTCAGTACATACCCTGCTCAGAATACACCCTGTTCAGTATATATCCCGTTCAGTAATTATCCCGATCAGTATATACCCCATTCAGTATACACCCCGTTCAGTATATACCTCGTTCCGTATACACCCCATTCAGTATATATCCCGATCAGTATATACCCCGTTCAGTTTACAGCCCGTTCAGTATATACCCCGTTTATTATATATTTTATTCATTATATACCCCGTTCAGTATACATTCCGTTCAGTATATACCCCGTTCAGTATACACCCCGTTCAGTACACACCCCGTTCAGTATACACCCCGTTCAGTACACACCCCATTCAGTATACATCCCGTTCAGTATACGCCCCTTTCAGTATATATCCCGTTTCGTATATACCCCGTTCAGTATACACCCCATTCCGTATACAATCTGTTCAGTATATACCCAGTTCAGTATATACCCCGTTCAGTATATATATCCCATTCAATATTCAACAACGTTCAGTTTACATCCCATTCAGTAAATACCCCGTTCAATATACAAGCTGTTCAGTATACATACCATTCAGTATACATCCCATTTTGTATATACTCCTTTCAGTATATACCCTGTTCAGTATAGATCCCGTTCAGTATACAGCCCGTTCAGTATATACCCCGTTCAGTATATATCCCGTTCAGTATATACCCCGCTCAGTATATACCCCGTTCAGTATACATCTAGTTCAGTATGCACCCCTTTCAGTATACATGCCGTTCAGTATACATCCCGTTTAGTATATACCCTGTTCAGTATATATCTCAATCAGTATACACCCCGTTCAGTACATACCCTGCTCAGTATACACCCTGTTCAGTATATATCCCGTTCAGCATATATCCCGATCAGTATATACCCCATTCAGTATACACCCCATTCAGTATATACCTCGTTCCGTATACACCCCATTCAGTATATATCCCGATCAGTATATACCCCGTTCAGTTTACACCCCGTTCAGTATATACCCCGTTTATTATATATTTTATTCATTATATACCCCGTTCAGTATACATTCCGTTCAGTATATACCCCGTTCAGTATACACCCCGTTCAGTATACATCCCGTTCAGTATACGCCCCTTTCAGTATATATCCCGTTTCGTATATACCCCGTTCAATATACACCCCATTCCGTATACATCCTGTTCAGTATATACCCAGTTCAGTATATACCCCGTTCAGTATATATATCCCATTCAATATTCAACAACGTTCAGTTTACATCCCATTCAGTAAACACCCCGTTCAATATACAAGTTGTTCAGTATACATACCATTCAGTATACATCCCATTTTGTATATACTCCTTTCAGTATATACCCTGTTCAGTATAGATCCCGTTCAGTATACAGCCCGTTCAGTATATACCCCGTTCAGTATATACCCCGTTCAGTATATACCCCGCTCAGTATATACCCCACTCAGTATACGTCTCATTCAGTATATATACTCTGTTCAGTATATACCCCACTCAGTATACACCCCGTTCACTATACACCCTGTTCCGTATCCATACCGTTCAGTATTTATCCCCTTCAGTATACCCCCAGTTTAGTATACATCCCGTTAAATATATACCCTGTTCAGTATATATCCCATTCAGTATATACCCCGTTCAGTATACACCTTGCTCAGTATATACCCCATTCAGTATACATCCCGTTTAGTATACATCCCGTTCAGTATATATCCCGTTTTGTATATACCCCGTTCAGTATATATCCAGTTCAGTATACACCCCGGTTAGTATATACCCAGTTCAGTATACATCCCGTTCAGTATACAATCTGTTCAGTATCCATACCGTTCAGTATTTATCCCCTTCAGTATACCCCCAGTTCAGTATACATGCCGTTAAATATATACCCTGTTCAGTATATATCCCATTCAGTATATACCCCGTTCAGTATACACCTATCCCGTTTTGTATATACCCCGTTCAGTATATATCCAGTTCAGTATACACCCCGGTTAGTATATACCCCATTCAGTATATATCCCGATCAGTATATACCCCGTTCAGTTTACACCCCGTTCAGTATATACCCCGTTTATTATATATTTTATTCATTATATACCCCGTTCAGTATACATCCCGTTCAGTATACACCCCGGTTAGTATATACCCCGTTCAGTATATATTTTGTTCAGTATATATCCCGTTCAGTATACACCCCGTTCAGTATATATTTCCCGTTATGCATATACCCCTTTCAGTATATACCCAGTTGATTATAGATCAGGTTAAGTATATATCCTGTTCAGTATATATCACGTTCAGTATATACCTCATTCAGTATGAACCCCACTCAGTATATACCCCGTTCAGTATACGTTCTGTTCAGTATATACCCATTTCTGTATCTATCCCATTCAATATATCCAGTTCAGTATACACCCTGTTCAGTATATACCCTGTTCAGTATATATCCCGTTCAGTATATACCCCGTTCAGTATATATCCCGTTCACTATACACCCCGTTCAGTATACATCCCATTTAGTATATACCCCGTTTAGTATTCACCTTGCTCAGTATATACCCCATTCAGTATACATCCCGTTTAGTATACACCCCGTTCAGTATATATCCCGTTTTGTATATACCCCATTCAGTATATATCCAGTTCAGTATACACCCCGGTTAGTATATACCCCGTTCAGTATATATCCCGTTCGGTATCCACCCCGTTCACTATACATCCTGTTCAGTAAACACCCAGTTCAGTATACATCCCGTTCAGTATAGACCCTGTTCAGTATATACCCCGTTCACTATACACCCCGTTCAGTATATACCCCTTCAGTATGTACCCCGTTCAGTATATATCCTGTTCAGTATACACCCTGGTTAGTATATACCCCGTTCAGTATACATCCCGTTCAGTATAGAACCTATTCAGTATATATCCCGCTCAGTATACACCCCATTCAGTATACATCCCGTTCAGTTTACATCCCGTTCAATATACACCCCATTCAGTATATACCGCGTTCAGTATATATCCCATTCAATATTCAACCACGTTCAGTTTACATCCCATTCAGTAAACACCCCGTTCAGTATACAACCTGTTCAGTATACACTCCGTTCAGTATACATACCGTTCAGTATACATCACATTTTGTATATACTCCTTTCAGTATATACCCTGTTCAGTATAGATCCCTTTCAGTATACAAGCCTGTTCAGTAAATATATCCCATTCAGTATATACCCCGCTCAGTGTACATCTCATTCAGTATATACCCCTTCAGTATATACCCCGTTCAGTATATACCCCGTTCAGTATATATCTCATTCAATATTCCACCACGTTCAGTTTACATCCCATTCAGTAAACACCCCGTTCAGTATACAACCTGTTCAGTATACACTCCGTTCAGTATACATACCGTTCAGTATACATCACATTTTGTATATACTCCTTTCAGTATATACCCTGTTCAGTATAGATCCCTTTCAGTATACAAGCCTGTTCAGTATATATTCCGTTCAGTATATACACAGCTCAGTGTACATCTCATTCAGTATATACCCCTTCAGTATATACCCCTTCTGTATATACCCCGTTCAGTATATACCCCGCTCAGTATATACCCTGCTCAGTATACATCTCATTCAGTATATATACTCCGTTCAGTATATACTCCTTCAGTATATATCCCGTTCAGTATACACCCCGTTCAGTATACCCCCAGTTCAGTATACACCCCGTTCAGTATACAGCCCGCTCAGTATATATCCCGTTCAGTATATACCCCGTTCAGTATATACCCCTTCAGTATATACCCCACTTAGTATATACCCCGTTCAGTATACACCCCAGTTAGTATATACCCCGTTCAGTATATATTTTGTTCAGTATATATCCCGTTCTGTATACACCCCGTTCAGTATACATCCCGTTCACTACACACCCTGTTCAGAAAACACCCGTTCACTATACAACCTGTTCAGTATACACCCCGTTCAGTATCCAAACCGTTCTGTATATATCCCCTTCAGTATACCCCCAGTTCAGTATATATCCCGTTTATTATACACCCCTTTCAGTATACACCCCGTTTAGTATATGCCCCGTTCAGTATATATCTCGTTCGGTATATACCCCTTTCAGTATATAACCCGTTCAGTATACACCCTGTTCAGTATATATCCCGTTTTGTATATACCCCGTTCAGTATATATCCCGTTCAGTATATACCCTGTTCAGTATATTCCCCGTTCAGTATATATCCCATTCAATATACACCCCGTTCAGTATATATCCCGTTTAGTATACACCCCATTCAGTATACACCCCGTTCAGTATATATCCCGTTTAGTATACACCCCGTTCAGTATACACCCCGTTCAGTATACACCCTGTTCAGTATACATGCCGTTCAGTATACATCCCTTTTAGTCTATATCCCGTTCAGTATATATCTCGATCAGTATACACCCCGTTCAGTATATACCCTGTACAGTATACACCCCATTCAGTATATATTTCGATCAATATACACCCCATTCAGTATATATCCCATTCAGTATACACCACGCTCAGTATATATCTCGTTCAGTATACACTCCGTTCAGTATACACCCTATTCAGTATACATGCTGTTCAGTATACATCCCTTTTAGTATATACCCCGTTCAGTATATATCTCGATCAGTATACACCCCGTTCAGTATATACCCTGTACAGTATACATCCCGTACAGTATATATTTCGATCAGTATACACCCCATTCAGTATATATCCTGATCAGTATGCACCCCGTTCAGTATACACCCTGTTCAGTATATATACCATTCAGTATATACCCCGATCAGTATATACCCCGATCAGTATATATCCCGTTCAGTATATACCCCGCTCAGTATATACCCTGTTCAGTATATACCCCGTTCAGTATATACCCCGTTCAGTATATACCCCGATCAGTATATACCCCGCTCAGTATATACCCCGCTCAGTATATACCCCGTTCAGTATATACCCCGTTCAGTATATACCCCGTTCAGTATATACCCCTATCAGTATATATCCCGTTCAGTATATACCCCGCTCAGTATATACCCGTTCAGTATACACCACGTTCAGTATATACCCCGCTCACTATATATCCCGTTCAGTATCACTATATTGATCCAGGGATTATTCTGACTGCCATTATGGAGTTAGTAAGTAGTTTTCCCCCCAATTTGCTTCTGCCTCATTGAGGTTTTTTGCCTTCCTCTGGAGCAACAAGGGATGGGGGGAACGGGCTGAACTGGATGGACGTTGTCTCCCTGCAGCCCATCATACAATGTTACTATGTTTCTATGCTACTATGTTATTATGTATACATTGTATCAGCGGCTGGTGTTTCTGCCTTGTAGCCACTTTTAACCCTTGGCGGTGCCTTCTTCATCCTCTCCCCGCTGCGTCTCCTCAGGTGACCTCGCCGCCCCCCTCTGCTCACCGCCGCTCCCCCGTCCACCTGCTGACACAAGGATGGCATTTAGACCCTTCAATATTTAAGCATCAGCAAAATATCTGTGAAATGCGTTGTGCCAGGAGGAAATGTCAGAGAAGCCGCCGCCCGGCGTCCCAGCGCTGCCTCCATTATTGACGAGGGATGAGCACGCCGTGACGGTTATTCATCATGATCCCTTATCACCGCGTGAGAACACGTCCGCGGGGACGCCGCAGCGAGACGCACATGGATCCGCTATTGATCAGACACCATCAGGCCCGTCTCTAAGTGACCATCGCCCACTGGGGCACCGCAGTGTGAAAAATGTGCCAAGCGTCTTAGCCCACACCCTTCGCGGTGGTAATTAGCGCACATTTCACGCTCCGTGGGAACATGACCACTAAATGAAGAGTGAAGTTATCGGCACGTTGTCACACCTGAGACAACCCCAGCATGTCACCCCAGGTTCAGTATACAGAGCTGGATCTTCACCAGCCAACCGCCATGTCTTATTCAAAGGTTAAGACATGATTCAAGATGGCCGCTTTCATGATGTCAGAGATCGGATATATATGTCATATATATATATACACTCATTGTCAGTAACATCCCTCCCCTAGGAGGAGTATATATATACACACTCACTGCAGTAACATCCCCCCCTAGAAGGAGTATATATATATACACTCATTGTCAGTAACATCCCTCCCCTAGAAGAAGTACATGTAACGGTCCGGTTCTGGGTTGGGGTCACTAGGTTGTCCCCGTTGCGGGTCGTGCACAAGTATTATCTGTTGCGGTACAGGAGGCGCAGACAAGTAGCGAAGTCGTGGAAAGCCGAGGTTGGTGCATGTATGTCACATATTGGAGAAGCAGGAAGGAGGAGAGCTCGGTTACTGGCTGGGAGCGAATAACTCACACTCAGGGCTCTTTCACTCGAGCGTATATCGGACGCTGTTTTCACGGTCGGCCGATATACGCTACGTCTGATGCATTGGATTCCAATGCATCATATCACATGGCCATATTCCCGCGCCGTAAAAGCACCCGGCCGGCCAATATAGCGCTGGGCGTTTTCACACCGGGCAGGCATGGAGGCTCTAGTACCCTGTTGTACCGCCTCTAGCTTGGATACAAGATGTGATACGGAGGGCATGGAGGCTCTAGTATCCTGTTGTACCGCCTCTAGTTTGGATACAAGATGTGATACAGGTGGGCATGGAGGCTCTAGTACCCTGTTGTACCACCTCTAGCCTGGATACAAGATGTGATACAGGAGGGCATGGAGGCTCTAGTACCCTGTTGTACCACCTCTAGCCTGGATACAAGATGTGATACAGGAGGGCATGGAGGCTCTAGTACCCTGTTGTACCGCCTCTAGCTTGGATACAAGATGTGCTACAGGAGGGCATGGTGGCTCTAGTACCCTGTTGTACCACCTCTAGCTTGGATACAAGATGTAATATGGGCGGGCATTGAAGCTCTAGTACTCTGTTGTACCGCCTCTAGCTTGGATACAAGATGTGATACACAAGGGCATGGAGGCTCTAGTACCCTGTTGTACCGCCTCTAGCTTGGATACAAGATGTGATACAGGAGGGCATGGAGGCTCTAGTACCCTGTTGTACCGCCTCTAGCTTGGATACAAGATGTGATACAGGAGGGCATGGAGGCTCTAGTACCCTGTTGTACCGCCTCTAGCTTGGATACAAGATGTGCTACAGGAGGGCATGGTGGCTCTAGTACCCTGTTGTACCGCCTCTAGCTTGGATACAAGATGTAATATGGGCGGGCATGGAAGCTCTAGTACTCTGTTGTACCGCCTCTAGCTTGGATACAAGATGTGATACACAAGGGCATGGAGGCTCTAGTACCCTGTTGTACCGCCTCTAGCTTGGATACAAGATGTGATACAGGAGGGCATGGAGGCTCTAGTACCCTGTTGTACCGCCTCTAGCTTGGATACAAGATATGATACAGGAGGGCATGGTGGCTCTAGTACCCTGTTGTACCACCTCTAGCTTGGATACAAGATGTGATATAGGTGGGCATGGAGGCTCTAGTACCCTGTTGTACCGCCTCTAGCTTGGATACAAGATGTGATATAGGTGGGCATGGAGGCTCAAGTACCCTGTTGTACCGACTCTAGCTTGGATACAAGATGTGATACTGGTGGACATGGAGGCTCTAGTACCCTGTTGTACCACCTCTAGCTTGGATACAAGATGTGATACGGGCGGGCATGGAGGCTCTAGTACCCTGTTGTACCGCCTCTAGCTTGGATACATGATGTGATACGGGTGGGCATGGAGGCTCTAGTACCCTCTTGTACCGCCTCTAGCTTGGATACAAGATGTGATACGGGCAGCATGGAGGCTCTAGTATCCTGTTGTACCACCTCTAGTTTGGATACAAAATGTGATATGGGTGGCCATAGAGGCTCTGGTACCCTGTTGTACCGCCCCTAGCTTGGATACAAGATGTGATACGGGGGCATAGAGGCTCTAGTACCCTGTTGTACCGCCTCTAGCTTGGATACATGATGTGATATGGGCAGGCATGTAGGCTCTAGTACCCTGTTGTACCGCTTCTAGCCTGGATACAAGATGTGATACGAGTGGGCATGGAGGCTCTAGTATCCTGTTTTACCACCTCTAGCTTGGATACAAGATGTGATATGGGCGGGCATGGAGGCTCTAGTTCCCTGTTGTACCGCCTCTAGCTTGGATACAACATGTGATACAGGAGGGCATGGTGGCTCTAGTACCCTGTTGTACCGCCTCTAGCTTGGATACAAGATGTGATATAGGTGGGCATGGAGGCTCTAGTACCCTGTTGTACCGCCTCTAGCTTGGATACAAGATGTGATATAGGTGGGCATGGAGGCTCTAGTACCCTGTTGTACCGACTCTAGCTTGGATACAAGATGTGATACTGGTGGACATGGAGGCTCTAGTACCCTGTTGTACCACCTCTAGCTTGGATACAAGATGTGATACGGGCGGGCATGGAGGCTCTAGTACCCTGTTGTACCGCCTCTAGCTTGGATACATGATGTGATACGGGTGGGCATGGAGGCTCTAGTACCCTCTTGTACCGCCTCTAGCTTGGATACAAGATGTGATACGGGCAGCATGGAGGCTCTAGTATCCTGTTGTACCACCTCTAGTTTGGATACAAAATGTGATATGGGTGGCCATAGAGGCTCTGGTACCCTGTTGTACCGCCCCTAGCTTGGATACAAGATGTGATACGGGGGCATAGAGGCTCTAGTACCCTGTTGTACCGCCTCTAGCTTGGATACATGATGTGATATGGGCAGGCATGTAGGCTCTAGTACCCTGTTGTACCGCTTCTAGCCTGGATACAAGATGTGATACGAGTGGGCATGGAGGCTCTAGTATCCTGTTTTACCACCTCTAGCTTGGATACAAGATGTGATATGGGCGGGCATGGAGGCTCTAGTTCCCTGTTGTACCGCCTCTAGCTTGGATACAACATGTGATACAGGAGGCATAGAGGCTCTAGTACCCTGTTGTACCACCTGTAATTTGGATGCAAGATGTGATATGGGCAGGCATGGAGGCTCTAGTATACTGCTGTACCGCCTCTAGCTCGGATACAAGATGTGATACAGGTAGTCATGGAGGCTCTAGTAACCTTCCTTACTGCCGCATACTAATAGCTCAATGTTACCCTTGCAGTTGCGTAGGTCACCAGTTATCAGCTTATAGAGTGGCACAGGGGGACATACGTTGGCGACGATCGTCCCACTTAGGTTCACCCGGCAGGGTGGTCTTCTTCCTCCTCGTGTAGTGACCCAGACCTAGGAGGGGTATAAACAGGGGGGCAGAAATAAGATTGTAGTCATGGTGGCTCTACTGCTCCTCCTGGTAGATGGTAAAAATGGTGGTCTTCTAGACCTAGCTAAGCCAGTGCTAAAAATAATAAATAGGCGGCTGTTATAGCCTTCTACTCACGGCGTCGGGTAGGGGAAGATGTTAGTTTGTCGTGATGCCAGCCCTTATATGGGTAGGGACTCATTCTGGACAGAGATAATAAATATAAAAAGTGGAGAACTAAACAAAAATAGGGGTAGTAGTCCTTGCTCCTGGAGTGTTAAGTGGGGTACCTCAGTGTTGTATGTTAATGATGGGAAGAGACTCCAGGCGACAGACTTTAGATAAACAAACAATTTAACTCTTTATTGCAGGGAGAGAGTACTTGACATTGCAGTGGTGACACCGATTGCATTACATTCTCTTAACCAGGGGAAAACTTTGAATTACATTTTATAGACATTGATGAACTTCTGATCTTTCCTCAGGGGATCGACACAAGACATTGCATTTGTAGATTTCCAGTCTTTCTCCCTGGCTTTGACTATTACATTGAACCTGACTTGCTGACTTGATTTCCTTTTCTCTTCTGTTCTGTTACTCTATCTCCCCTCTCTCTACTAAACATTTAGTGTAGTTTGACTACTCACTCTTTGGATGTTCTAGCTTCCCACCACACTGGCTTTGGAGTGTAGATCTTCTCCTTGTTCCTCCCCGGTCTCTACCTCAGGCTCCCCTGGGCTAGACTCTCTCCAGGCCTGGACTAGACTCCACTCAGAAGACTTTGTAAAGATGTTCGCCTTGTTCCTCCCATGTCTCTACCTCTGGACTGTCTTCTTTCAGCTATCTACAGGACTGGACTGACTAGCCCCACCCACTCTCTACCTGTTATAATCTAACTCTCACCCAATCCTGGGCTAGGGCGAAACTAACTATCCAATCCCAGGCTAGCTAGGGGTGACTGACAGGTATAGGAGCAGGTTAGGGTGTATTCTGCCAAGTCATGTAGGGTTAGGCAGCATAGACACATCTAATTACCACATTTAAAGTCATATACACATAATTACACATGTTTAACATATTTGAAGTTATATACACATAGTTTGCAAATATACACACCGACACTCTCAAAGTGGGTATAGCAGTGCTGTGGAACCCCAACTCTAGGCTACTACACTTGTGCCAGTGTCTTATGGAACTTCATGAATCCTTCTCCTGGCTCTGGCTCTTTCCCCCTGATGTTCTGAGGTGCTGCTTTCAGCCCGTTGGCACCCCCACAAGACAATCTCTTAATACTGTTACTGTATTTATGATCTGCTCTTGGTTCAGGTACTATGTTTAGGTTATGTCTTCGGTTCCAGTGCTATATTAAGGAACTGAGTTTGGTTTTGGTGCTGTAGTTATGTTATGGGTTTACTTCTGGTGCTGTGTTTATGTACTGAGCTTGATTTGGGTATATTAATGTCATGAGCCTAGTTCTGAGGCTATCTTTATGTTATGTCTTCTGTTCTGGGGCTATATTTATGTACTGAGCTTGGTTCTGTAGCTGAATTGATGTTATGAGCTGGGTTCTGGTGTTGTATCTATGTACTGAGCTTGATTTTGTGGCCGTATGTATGTACTGATCTTGGTTCTGTGGCTGCATTTATGTTATGAGCTTCATTTTGGGGATATATTTATGTACTGGGGTTGCTTTTGTAGCTGTATTTACATACTGAGCTTGGTTCTGGCGCTGTATTTATGTTATCAGTTTTGTTTTGGGGTTGTATTGATATGAGCTTCGTTCTGTAGCTACATATATGTAGTGGGCTCTTTTGTGGTGCACAATTTATGTACTGAGCTTGGTTCTTGGGCTGTAGTTATGTTATTAGCCTGGTTCTGTGGATATGCTTTTGTACTGAGCTTGGTTTTGGTGCTGCACGTAAGTTAAGAGCTTGGTTCTGGGGCTGTATCAGTGGTATAAGCTTGATTCTGGTGCTGCATTTATGTTGTGAGTTTTGTTCTGGTGTTGTATTTATGTTATGAGCTTGGTTCAGCTGTTGTATTTTATGTACTTAGCTTTCTTCTGGTGCTTTTTTTATGTTATGGGTTTGCTTCTGGTGCTGTATTTATATTATGATCTTGCTTCTGGTGCTGTATTTATGTTAACTTGTTTTTAAGAAATGGAGAAAAGTGCTCAAAAATGTTTATTTTATTATTTTTTATATATTTTTTCCTATTTTTATTTGATCTGTTTTTACATTTGTTTATATCTGTGTAGGGGGCTTGAACCTGTGATGCTACAATCACTCTGATAACTTCACTGCAGTACCTTTTGTGCTTCAATTAATTTATTACAGTGATTGCAGGCAATGGCTGACATGGATGCCATTGACTGGCGTCTAGTTGGCATGACAACCTATCAGCCCTCCACGTTCACATAGTGGAGGGCAGATGATGTCACAGAGGGAGCCTCCTCACTCTGAATCTTTTATATGCCACAATCAACGTTGATCATGGCATGTAAGTGGTTAACAGCGGGGATCAGTATTCTCACTGATACCCACTGTTGCAGTAGGAGGCTGGCTGTCAGTCAAAGTATGTTCCTGCTGCGTATGAACTGGGCTCAACTTCTGAGCTGGTGCAACCCAAAGGACGTACGTGTATGCCCAATTGTGGGAACATGAATATATGCCCAGGGACGCAAAGGGGTTAAATAAGCACCCCGGAAAATTATTATTTCTTGCTTGTATAGTGCTGCATAGATTGTTCATAAAGGGGTTGTCTGGGAATGGTAACAATTACCTGCTATCAGTGCAGCCTGTGGAAACATGATCGGAGGGGGAAGAGAGGGGACTGGGGGGACTCCCCACGTTCTTGCTCCCTCCTAATACTACAATGAAGACTCTCCACATAGGTGGCTCTAAGTGAGGTAGCCCACAGCTTAATTTAACCAATTATGAACTTTATCCAAAATTTATCAGAATTTTAACATTAACGCTTCCCATGTTTGACCTAAAGAACACCTGTTGCTTTGATTCTGAAAGGCGTTGTAAAGCCCCGTTAAACTCAGGCTTATAACCCAACATTCTTCAATCCAAATGCTGGCATGGGAAGCAAACATTCCGCCTGCACCTTAGCTGTGACGACTTCCAAAAAGACGTCTGACTTTTTCCTCTCGACTCCGACATAATCCGTTGAGCCCCTTCCTTGGGTGGGCAGACGGGTGGGTGTTTTCTCCAACCGCTGTGGACTCTAGCACTGCTTCTTCCTCCTTCTTTGCCTTTCTATCTCCGCCTCGTTCTCCTACTCTAATCCAACCCCTAACCTCCAGTCACTGCCCTCTCAAACCTATCACCACCCCCCAGTCCAAGGCAGCTTCATTAGACATTTTGCTGCCCTACAGGCACATAGTGGTAGACTGACAGAATTCTTGCTTAGCCCTGAGAGGAAGGGCGCTTGGGAGAAGCCTAATGATGTACTGTTCTGAACAATGTACTGTTAGGCTCCACCCCCTGCAAACAATACCCATTATGTCTGTGGCTTTCCAGAGGTCATAAAATCCTAGAATGATGGAGTTAGAAGGGACCTCCAGGGTCATCAGGTCCAACCCCCTGCTCAGTGCAGGATCCCTAAATCATCCCAGACAGATGTCTGTCCAGCCTCTGAAGACTTCCATTGAAGAGGAACTCCCCACCTCCCGTGGTAACCTGTTCCACTCATTCATCCCCCTCACCGTCTAATATCTAATCTGTGTCTCCTCCATTTCAGTTTCATCCCATTGCTTCTAGTCTTTCCTTCTGCAGATGAGAATAGGACTGATCCCTCTGCACTGTGACAGCCCTTCAGATATTTGTAGACCGCTATTAAGTCTCCTCTCAGCCTTCTCTTCTGCTAAACATTCCCAGATCCTTTAACCGTTCCTCATAGGACATGATTTGCAGACCGCTCACCATCTTGGTAACCCTTCTCTGAACTTGCTCCAGTTTGTCTATGTCTTTTTTAAATTGGGGTGCCCAGAACTGGACCCAATATTCCAGATAAGGTCTGACTAAGGAAGAGTAGAGGGGATAATGACCTCACGTGATCTAGACTCTATGCTTCTTTTAATACATCCCAGAATGGTGTTTGCCTTTTTGGTTGCTGCATCACATTGTTGACTCATGTTCATGGCTTATTCATGGCCGGCTGATATACACTACCATCTGATGCATTGGATTCCAATGCATCAGATCACAGAGGCGTATTCTCGTGGCGTAAAAGCGCCTGGCCGGCAAATATAGCACCAGGCGCTTTTACGCCGGGCAGCAAAGATAGTCCTGGAGCTATCTTTGTGCCTGGAATTTGTTGGCCGCTGCATAGGCTCCTATGGGAGGCAATGAAAGCATCCAGGGAATAGAGGTGGGAGGGAGTTGAGTAGCATGACTGCTAAAAACTCCCTCCCCCTTCTCTCCTTCTCTCTCCTCCCCTCTGGCTGTTTGCAATGGAGGGGGTGGAGCTATGCTCCACTCCACTCACTTCCATTGCTGGCTGCTGACAAGGGCAGGGAGGGGTGGGTGCTTAGCTTCACCCCCGCCCCGGGCGCACAAACGTTAGATTTTTGCGACCGTTCACACACTTTTAAGGCGCCAGCAAGCGCACGTAAAAACGCTTGCACTCATGGGAAAGAGCCCTCAGTCTGTGATCTATTAGTATACCCAAGTCTTTTTCACATGTGCTGCTTAGCCCAATTCCTCCCATTCTGTATGTGCTTTCTTCATTTCTCTTGCCCAGATGTAGTACTTTGCATTTCTCCTTCTTAAATACCATTCTGTTAGTCGCTGCCCCCTGTACAAGCTTTTCTAGATCTTTTTGAATCCTCTCTCTCTTCCCTAGTGTTAGCCATCCCTCCTAACTTTGTGTCATCAGAAAATGTGATCAGTTTCCCACAATTCCCTCCTCCTGATCATTTATAACAATGTTGACCAACACTGGGCCTAGGACAGAGCCTTGTGGTCCCACTTGCCACATTCTTCCACTTGGATGTGCAGCCATTTATGACCACTCTTTGAGTACGATCACTCAGCCAGTTGTGAATCCATCTAACAGTTGCCTTGTCAATCCCAGATTTGGTCATTTTTTCAATAAGTCTGGTATGAGATACTTTGTCAAATCCTTTACTAAAGTCAAGATATACTATATCCACCGCATTTCCCTGATCAACCCAGTCAGTGATTAAAGCCCCATTTACACGCAACGATTATCGCTCAAAATTCGTTCAAACGATGGCATATGAGTGATAATCCTTGTGTGTAAATGCTACCATCGTGATGATTTTAAGGTGAACTTAAAATCCATCATTTAGCCGGACAGTAGATAGCAGGGACCAGGGGTGTACCTAAAGGCTCAGGGGCCCGGATGCTAAAATTCAACTTGAGGCCCTCCCAGGCCTCCCCTTCCATGTTCCCATGCCAAAATCCTGCACTACATGAAAACTTGTTTGTAGCCCCTTAGGCCATTCTCACACACACACACCACTTTTACCGCTATTAGCGCGGTGCCCCTAGCGACATACTAACCGCAGTACAACACTCCCATTGATTTTAATGGGGTTACTCAGACGTGCAGTCGAACATGGTGTTCCTAACGCCTTGATTTTCGAGAGCTGTCTGTTCTGTTTTTTAATGCATCTCTTCACCCATCACAATGATAGGGTGCAATAAAAAGCATTGTCAAATGCTGTAGCATGCTTTCAAAAATGCTGCTCGAAATTGCGGTAAAAATGCCACAATTTAGAACTGCGTTTCTAAACACGTTTGAGAGTGTTCATGTTTTTTGTTATACTTTTGAACCAAAATTAAGAAAAACACATAAAAAAACTGTATGCGGTATTGGGTGGGTATTTAAAGACCACATACGATTTTGAGAAACGGCATACACTATTAAAAACTGCAAGAAATGCCGGAGCTGAGCACAGAGGACAATAAGCGTAGGCAGCATAACAGGGTTAACTGGGAAGAGAGGAAGAGAGGAGGAGCCAGATCAGGAGCTGAAGAGCCATGAGAAGGAAGATCAGAGCCATGGAGTAAAGAGAGAAGATTGTGAGAAAATTGCAGAAAGAAGATTGAAGTCAGTGGGTCCGGCAGCAGAAGAAGTCCCAAGACTGAGGAGAAGTTCCTGAGGTCCGGTGGAAAAGGGAGGAAGAAAGAAAAAGGAAGAGCCTGAAGAGGTCAGCTGCTACTTACCCAAGATGGAGACAGTATTACTGTATCTTGATGTCACCAGAAGCTAGGGGTTTGACAGGGAGAAAGCCTCTGTCACACCTCTGGCTCCCGATAGGGTCAAGACACAAAGGTCCTAGCAGCACAGTGTGCATTGATGACTGGTTGCCCTGCTGCCTTAGGCTGACGGTGACTTAAATGTTACCGATGAAAGCTCCCAGCATTAACATGTAATAATGTACGCCTAAGAAGATAAGTAACCATCAGCCTAAGGCAGCAGGGCAGCGACTCATCAATGCAGATGCTGCAGTGATCAGTGTGATCGGAGCGTCTGTGTCTGGCTCCCAGGCGGCCAACGCCTCAGTGCTGAGTTGTGGCAGCCGGCGTACAGCCTCTGCTCCATGACTGCCACCCCCCCGCTCACCGCTATGTTGCCGCTGGCCGCGCATCTGTTTCGCTGGCGGGACGACCAGCGGCAGACTGCTTTATCCCGGCAGACGCCGCAGGCTCTCTATTCCCGGACGCCCGATCCACTCTGTCACCGCTGCAAAACTACACACTGGTCACTCATCTGCTGGTCTCCCGCAAGAACAGCCAGCCGTCCGCACCCTCAGTGCTGCATTCCGCCAGCCGCTGCAGCCTCTGATTTCCCTGCCGCACGCTCCCCCACTCATCCAGTGGCAAAGTGGCTGCTGGGCATGCATGTTCTGCTCCACCGGCGGGACAGCCAGCCGACAACTGACTCCTCTCTGCCACGTTCCAGCTACCATCCCGGCTGAATGCTTAGTGGCCTTCTAGGACCTACAGGCCAAGCAGATAAGCAGCCAATCACTGACACGGAGCGTCACCCCCCTGTCAATCTTGATGCCACCAGGACTTCTGGGGGCGTCAAGACACACTAACACCAATGGAGGCTGTGCTGGTGAGGATTCAGGCGGTGGCGGAGGAACATGGCTGGGAGTGGCTGCAGTGGCTGACCGGGAAAGCACTGGAGAACAAGGTTACTACAGGAGTGGTGAGAGAGAGGAGGGCATGCGCGCCAGCGCGGCTGAGCCCCGGGCACATGCCTTCCTGCAGGCGCCACGTCAGGAGTCCATCCCAGGACCACCTGGTTAGGCCTTCTCCTGTAAGTCCACTGAGCGAGGGGGGCAGGCCTGGGAGAAATTCCACGCGCTGCAGCGCTGTGTCTGGGTACTGGGCCCTGTGCTGCAAGGGGAGGCGAAGCCTAGCATCAGACAGACGTCGGAGAGCAGAGATGGCATAGGGGGTGGCCCCCTGGGAGTTCCAAGGGTCGAGAGGCCCCCCCCTCACCACGTGGCTGATCATGCAGGAGCTGGTGGACACTGCACAGAGGGAGACAGCAGTGGAGGCAGGGTTGGAGAAGAGATCGGCAGGCCGCAGACAGCGGTGACAGCGGTGGCCTGGTGCAGTTCGACACCCAAAAATTCTGCGGCAGCTGTGAATACAGTGGAGTGGTCGCAGCCAGGAAGAAGCAGGTCAGCGCAGAGACAGCGACGATGAGGACCAGATGAATCAGCTGGAAGATGGATCAGCGGCTGGCGGGTTCACAGCCCCTGCGCAGCCAGGTGAGATACCATCTATGTTTGATATGTCTAATGTGCTTCGTCAGTTAGCACCTGCGGGAGGTAGTTGGGGGGAATTTGCGGGGAAGGGGAGGCGCTTGCAGGTGCGCCAGGCATTGGTGAGCAGATGAGGGCCTTAGGGGGGCGGCAGGTGTTAGGGTGAACATCATCACCTGCGGTGGCACGGAGCATGCTGGGGAGCGCGTCATCCAGCAGGGAGAGTTTTTCTGTAAGAATCTCAGTTGGAGGGACTGGGGTAGAGCAGGCAGTGGGTGTAATGGACGTTTGGCCCACCCCAGGGCTGGTTACAGCATTGAACCTGACAGATGGTGGATTGTCTAGCGGGGAGAGCATCCCAGGCGGAAGCTCCGCCAGTGGGATGGGAGGCGCACGACAGGAGGGAGTCACAATAGCGGTCCAGATGGAAAATGGCGGGCATGGGATCCGCCTGGATGATAGGGCAAACGACAAGGTATATGTTTGCTTCGAGGGGCCCTTGGCAGCTCATTTGAAGAACGAGGTACGGGAAAAAAATTGGAGGGATGAATACATTGAGATATTCTCCCTCCTGCCCTTATAAAAAAAATTCAGCTGGACAAGGAAAAATGAACAGAGTACAGAAAGAAGAAAGAGGAAAAGGGCAGGTGGCGTCTCATCCCGCAGACATTTACAAACTGGTTACAGGCTTTTGCCATTTTGGCTAGCGTCATAGGGAAAAAGGTGCTGGAAAATTGTTCCGCCCTTTTCTGCTGCTTGAATTCGATCATGAAGCTTATAGGGTTTATGGGGGTCAGACCTGGCTGCGCTATGATGAGCAGTTCAGGCAGAGGAAAGCGGTCCGTCCATCCATTCAATGGGATCAAAAGGATATTGGGTTATGGCTGAGGGTAATGGCCCCAGTGTGTTTTGGGCTGCCCTTGCAGGGGGTACCCGGGTTTTCCGACTCGGCATCCACATCAGGGGTCAAGGCGGGCAGGTTGGGGGGGAAACAAATTTGGCTTTTGTTGGCAGTTCAATGAAGGCCAGTGTAAGTTTTGTGTAGGATGCAAGTTTAAGCATGCCTGCTTCCATTGTAGCGCAGAGTCGTACGGAGCATCTAGATGCTTTAAAAAAAAAAAAAGCGGGCACGATTTTTGAGAAATGGGAGGACTCCGGTGAAATTGGCAGAGATGGTGCCGTTTCTAAATACATATCCGGACAGGGAGAAAGAGGCATTATTGTTTAAGGGATTTTAGTGAGGGGTTCGTTATTCCGCCCACTGCACATAAAGTCCCGTTTTCCATGGAAAATCTGCACTGGGCACTTGAGTCCCGAGTGTGGTGTTAGAGAAACTGGGTAAGGAGGTTAGCTTAGGCTGCATGTCGGGTCCGTTTAGGAACCCCCTTTATAGAATTTAGTGGTGTTCCTGCTAGGTGTAGTCATAAAGGAAGGTACCGGAACAAGCTTTGGTTAAATTCATCACTAGTCCTACCCCAAAGGGCGTCCATAAATGATGGCAGAGACCCTGACATTTGTTCGGTGGTTTATGCGTCCTTTGACGCCGCATTGTGTTGGGTGTGGACATATGGACACGGGACTTTACTGGAAAAGATAGATATCAAATCGGCCTTTCGCATAATACCGGTGGTACCGGAGAGCACTAGGTTATAGGAATATGTTGGGAAGGAAGTTATTTGGCTGATCGTTGTTTGTCCGTGGGATGTTTCATCTCATGTGTATTTTTTGAAGCGTTTAGCTCATTCTCAGAGTGGGGATGCGTGACCCAGTCGGGTATCCATTACCTGGATGATTTTGTGCTTGGGGCAAACGGGTCTCTGGTGTGTGCGACTTTGGAGACTATGTTTTAATGGATTGCTCAGTGTTTTGGGGTGCCATTGGCCCCGGATAAAACAGAGGGACCCACTACATGTAAGTTTTTGGGCATAACTATTGAAACTGGTTTGCCGATTGCCTGAGGAAAGTTGTAGGATTTAAAGGAGGAGGTGGCGAGGGCCCAAGGGGAAAAAGAAAAATTCCTTGCGAGGGCTGCAGTCGCTGCTGGGAAAACTTAACTTCACGTCCAGGATATTGCCCATGGGCCGTGTCTTCTGTAGGAGATTGGCAGCAGTCACGGCTGGTGTGAAGGCCCCACATCATTTCATTAGATTGGGAAAAGGTCACAAGGGTGACCTGGCTGTGGGGGCCTCCTTCCTGGAAAGGTATAATGGCCGATTGGTAAGAAGGGAGGGAATAAGTGAGAATGCTGATTTGGAGTTATATACGCACACAGTGTTGGATTCGGTGCATACTTCCAAAGACAATGGTGTGTGGTGGAGTGGCCAGAGGCTTGGAAACAGGCTGGCTTGGTACGGAAGCTGGTGTTATTGGATCTTTTTTCCAAGAGTGGGGGCCGTGGAGCTTTGGGGTTCTCACTTCGGGGGCAGGAAGGTGAGGTTTCATGGTGATAACCTGGAAGCGGTTCAAGTAGTTAACACGCTTACGGCCTCATTTTCCCCAGTGGTGACTTTGCTGCGCCATCTGGTGGTAGGAGCATTATCATTAAACGTGCCGATAGTGGCAGTGCATGTTCTGGGGGAGGAAAACTCGCTTGCAGATGCTCTCTCTAGATAGGTGGTGTTCGTGGGGTAATGAATTATTCTGTGGTTCTGTTTTTGGTAAAGGTAATCGGCCGGCGTGGGTGTGGATTTTGGGGGCACTCCTACGTTTTGTAGGGGGCAGTAAGAGCAGCAGTTAGACCGGAAAGGAGGCAATTAAAGTTTGGAAAGAGCGAGGCGGTCATTAGGTGGATGGGCTTAAGGGAAATGTGCTGGTGCAGGGTGTTAAAAGAAGTGGAGAGGATGGTGAGTCTAGATAGAGTGCCGGATATACTAGTTTTGCACGTGGGGGTGGGAGCGATTTAGGCAGGAGACCGTTCAGGGACCTCTCGAGGGATATTAGGTATGACATGTGGCGGCTGCTAATGTCATACCAGGGCCTGAAAATTTTATGGTCGGAGAGAGTCCCTAGGAGGAGTTGGAGGGGAGTGAAGTTGGTGAAGGGTGTGAATAAGGCCAGGATAAAGCTAAACAGGCGGGGGCTCTCGATTTAGAGGTCGCAGGAGCGGCGTGGCGCTTAGGCATGTAGATTTGGAGGCAGGCACAGATAATTACTGGAGATCAGACGGGGATCACGGAAACATCATAGGGATAGATTTGTGGTCAAAAGGAATTCAAGAGGGCATTGAACGAGCTCTAGTATTGTGGAGGGCGGCACACAGTTGGTGGGTGTGGCTAGCCAGGGTATGGCTAGTCGGCCTCGGTGTCAAAAGGTCGGTGACTAGAGGCAAGTTGGTGAGCCTCCCGAGCCAGTTAGTTTGCGGTGGGAGGTGTGTGTTGGGAAATAGGGTCGCCCAAGTCAGTTATTACGTTACGGGCGGCAGTTACAACTATTTCCCGGGCTCCAAGGATCTCTCCCCAGTTTTTCCAGAGGGTTGTTTTATGTTAATGTTGTTTGTTACTAAATATGGCTGCTGTGGCCCAAATTATCCAAAAATAAAATGGTGTCAGTGGTTACTTTAGGTAAGTGGGGTGAGGGAGGTTTTGGGGGGAGACGACTCCGTTATACCCGGGTCATGTGTTTTTGATGTGTTTTTTAATTGTGTGTAAAGTCTGCAATTATATACAGTAAATACAGGGAGATGGATAGATACCCCGGACCACTTCTGTGTGAGGAAACCAGCAGACACAGAGACGCTGTACACTGAGCAGGAGGGCGGGGAGATGACATAATCAGCAGCATCCTCTGTTCCGTGCAGTGTCATGTGTGTGTCGGCCTGCCTCTCTCCTCCTCTTCTTCAATGCTACACAAAGAGTGCATTACCAGCTTCTCTGCAGCAGAACTCAGACCACCTGCTGAGTTCTGCAAGCAGCCCCTGGAGATTAATTTACATGCAAATGAAGCTGATAAAGTGCTAATGGACATAAGTGTCCATTAGCACTTTATGCTAAATGATTGCTAGAACTGTCAATTTTACAATCATTTGAAAGATTGTCTTTGTGTGTAAATGAGCCTTAAGTCATAGAAGGAATTTAGATTTGTCTGGCATGACTTGTTTGTTATAAACCCATGCTGAATCTGGGTAATTACTCCATTCTCATCCAAGTACTTGCATACATGCTGTTTAATCATTTATTCAAAGATTTTTTCCGGTATAGAAGTCAGGCTCACAGGCCTGAAGTTTCCTGGATCCACCTTCTTCCCTTTTTTGAAGATAGGGACAACATTTGCCCTTGTCCAATCTTCTGGGACTTCTCCTGTTCTCCAGGAATTTTCAAAGATTATGGCGAGTGGTTCAGCAATTACCTCTGCTGCTTCCTTTAGTATCCTAGGATGTAATACATCTGGACCTTGAGACTTGAATTCTGTGGCAGAAGAAAACGCAGGACCGGGGAGAGAGTTGAGTATCTGAGAACTCAGAACTGACAGGACAAACTGTACCAATCACAGCACAGCTTGTCATATCACATGACAACTGGATGAAAAAACGATTGTACAAGTTTCTGAAGGGTGAAAGACAATCATCTTCAGTACACAGAGGTCACTAAACCTCTTTAAGGGTGCATATACATGAATGAGTGCAATATCAGTCTGACAAACTTGGGCCAATATCACACTTGCAAATCCAAGATTTTTTGTGTGAAAAAAACGCATCCCATCACATTTCATGCAATTTTCATATGTATTTTTAACGTGTGTGAAAATCAATGTTGTTTAAGTTCACTCCTCATAAAACTTATCCTGCAGTTCCAACTCTGGCAGATCTGTAGATGATGAGAGTTGTAGTGATTAGATGGACGGTCTTGTCACCAGAGACCCTATAAGGGTTTTCCCCCTTGGCCTATAAGAGGCTCTCGGAGGCCCCTTGTGTGTAGTGACCTCTTCTTCCGCTTGTAGAACTGGTTGACCACTTGACGCCTCTACGACGCAGAGAAGAGATTTCACCCCGTTACCATAGTCTGAGAGAGGTGCATTATTGGGATGTGAGAAGCTGGATGCCTCCAAGTGTAGTGGCCCAGAGTTAGTGGGGCCCCTCCATAATGTTATATGTCTGTCTCGTGCAATGGTATTGTCAGTGTCTTATGTGTAGTGTGCATTTGCAATGTGTATTGCACTGATGCAGCACTAAATGAGTTAATGTCTGGGTTATGTCTGGAAAATGTATCCTGTTGTATGTCATGTGATTATGTCCTATATATGTGTTAGCAAGGATGCTATCTTAGTTGGTCTAGCTAGTCTATGCTAGAGAGTCTGCTTCTGGTTCTTCTTACAAGAGACAGTTAAATAGCAAGTGAGAAAAGTCAGCCACAGACACAGATTGATATGTGTGTGGACAGAATGGAAAAAGGTGAGCGATTCCCTTCTGCTAGGCCTACCTTACCGGGGATGTGTGGTGCTACCACTAAGCACTGAGTGAGAAAGAAAGAAGGACCGCTGCTTGAGAGAGAAGTGTGAGTGTTGACCAGTAGAGTGCTGCAGGGAGAAAGAGAGTCGCTGGGAGCGGGATCACACAGATAACTGGGACTATGGATTGTCCGGATTACCCTGAGAGGTCCTCCCTGTCACAGCACCTTCTCTGAATGTAATTGTGCCAAACTACTGTTGTAAATTGGAACTTTGCCGAAGTTACAGTAAACAGCCATTAAAAAACCGTTCCTGGTTTCTTCAGAAACTTTTCCCTGTGTGTGGACTAAGTTCCTACAACAAGTTTCACCGCAGAGGACGGAATAGTGTGATCACGAGTGTCAAAGAACTTTAAGGTAACTCCTGATTACTTTTCCACTGTGACCTCCCCAGCAGTGACTTGGACAGGTCCCAAGCTACCCCCAGGGGAGGAGATGGTAGAGCCACCGTGACAGAAATCCTTATCTACCCCCGCCATCTCCTCGGCTGTGGGTCAGCTCGTTGGACGCTGCACAAGTAGTAATAGCGCCCCCCACAGTGGCCCCAGCATTAATACTGCCTCTCCATAGTGGCCCCATAATGGCCCCAGAAGTAGTTGTGACTCCATACTAAAACCTCCAGCTGGGTAGCATCCTTACAAGCAGTGCATTCACTCTGTCTGATGTACCTCTGACCTCTCCCCCAGAGGCTGAGTGCACTGTGGCAAGATGTCAGGGGTCGTAGCCTCTGATGACAGCGCAGTGGACGACTAACTGGACCTGCGGACAGAGGGACCTCATTGATTGTCAGGTTGCTGCCAGGCCGGCTCACAGCTATGAATTATCTTTTACTGGCCATTAATATAGCCTGTAAAAGTAAGTAGCAGACGGGTGGCAACCCGAGCGCCACCCCTCTGTGATCCTGCAGACGGCCGACTCATGGAAGGGGGAACAAGGAGAGTGACACCTGGTGGTCAGGGATGGGGTCTGAGGGGTGCCCGAGGGATTTGATAAATGCTGATGTCATCCACTAGGTGACAGAACAATGCAGCATTAGTACTGATGAGCGATGCAGAGTTTATTTTATGTTCTGTACTTCTCTTACAGGAAAAAAGCAGAATCCGGCATTAAAGAAATGTGTATTTTCATGTCTTTTATGGTGAACACTGAAAGCAGAGGACGCCAGTGGTACAGAATAATGTGGCCCCTGGTTGTGCACAGAACGTCTTCCCTCCCCGGCAGATCTACTGCACCAGTGCAGGTTTTTGTTGTGTACGTCATCGAGGTTAGGTGCCACTTCCTGTTTCCACAGAACCCGTTGTCAATATTTGCTGCTACCAGCTGATTAAATCAACTCTGTCCCGGGATCACTAACTTCTACAGTTTCCACTTCACTTGTGTCTGACTGCCACTTCTGGATTTTCTTGTAGTCCGGTATTTTCTCTCTCAGCATCTTAGAAACAAGCTTCTCTTCACTATCAAGTGGTGTTACCAAGGACAGCCGCGAATCATCTGAGCCTACACCTATATTACATAGAAAATATAATTAAAAATACACTTAGAAAGCAATGTAATATAATACTGCCCTCTATGTACAAGAATATAACTGCTATAATTCTGCCTCCTAGGTATTAAGAATATAACTAATATACTACTGTTCCTATGTACAAGAATATAACTACTGTAATACTGCTCCTATGTACAAGGAAGAACTACTATAACACTGCCCTCTATGTACAAGAATATAACTACTATAATAGTGCCCTCTATGTATAAGAATATAACTACTATAATACTGCCCCCTATATACAAGAATATAACTACTATAATACTGCCCTCTATGTACAAGAATATAACTACTATAATAGTGCCCTCTATGTATAAGAATACAACTACTATAATACTGCCCTCTATGTACAAGAATATAACTACTGTAATACTGCTCCTATGTACAAGAATATAACTAATAAAATACTACCCCTATGTACAAGAATATAACTACTACAATACTGCCTCCTATGTACAAAAATTTAACTACTATAATACTGCCCTCTATGTACAAGAATATAACTACTATAATACTGCCTCCTATGTACAAGAATATAACTACTATAATACTGCCCTCTATGTACAATAATATAACTACTATAATACTGCCCTCTATGTACAAGAATATAACTGCTATAATACTGCCCTCTATGTACAAGAATATAACTACTATAATACTACCCCTATGTACAAGAATATAACTACTATAATAATGCCCTCTAGGTACAAGAATAAAACTACGATAATACTGCCTCCTATGCACAAGTATATAACCGCTATAATACTGTACTCTATGTACAAGAATATAACTACTATAATACTGCCCCTATGTACAAGAATATAACTCCGATAATACTGCTCCTTTGTACAAGAATATAACTACTATAATACTGCCCCCTTTGTACAAGTATACAACTACGATAATACTGCCTCCTATGCACAAGTATATAACCGCTATAATACTGCCCCCTATGTACAAGAATATAACTACTATAATACTGCCCCCTATGTACAAGAATATAACTACTATAATACTGCTCCTATATACAAGAATATAACTACTATAATACTGTACCCTATGTACAAGAACATAACTGCTATAATACTGCCCCCTAGGTACAAGAATATAACTACTATAATACGGCTCCTATGTACAAGAATATAACTACTATAATACTGCCACTATGTACAAGAATATAACTACTATAATACTGCTCCTATGTACAAGAATATAACTACTATAATACTGCCTCCTATGTACAAGACTATAACTACTATAATACTGCTCCTATGTACAAGAATATAACTACTATAATACTGCCTCCTATGTATAAGAATATAACTACTATAATACTGCCTCCTATGTACAAGAATATAACTACTATAATACTGCCCCCTATGTACAAGAATATAACTACTATAATACTGCTCCTATGTACAAGAATACAACTACTATAATACTGCCTCCTATGTACAAGAATATAACTACTATAGACTGCCTCCTATGCACAAGTATATAACTACTATAATACTGACTCCTATGTACAAGAATATAACTACTATAATACTGCCATGTATGTACAAGAATACAACTACTATAATACTGCCTCCTATGTACAAGAATATAACTACTATAATACTGCCTCCTATGTACAAGAATATAACTACTATAATACTGCCCCTATGTACAAGAATATAACTACTATAATACTGCCCCCTATGTACAAGAATATATCTACTATAATACTGCCCCCTATGTACAAGAATATAACTTCTATAATACTGCCCCCTATGTACAAGAATATAACTACTATAATACTGCCCCTATGTACAAGAATATAACTACTATAATACTGCCCCTATGTATAAGAATATAACTACTATAATACTGCCCCCTATGTACAAGAATATAACTACTATAATACTGCTCCTATGTACAAGAATACAACTACTATAATACTGCCTCCTATGTACAAGAATATAACTACTATAATACTGCTTCTATGTACAAGAATATAACTACTATAATACTGCTCCCTATATACAAGAATATAACTACTATAATACTGCTCCTATGTACAAGAATACAACTACTATAATACTGCCTCCTATGTACAAGAATATAACTACTATAGACTGCCTCCTATGCACAAGTATATAACTACTATAATACTGACTCCTATGTACAAGAATATAACTACTATAATACTGCCATGTATGTACAAGAATACAACTACTATAATACTGCCTCCTATGTACAAGAATATAACTACTATAATACTGCCTCCTATGTACAAGAATATAACTACTATAATACTGCCTCCTATGTACAAGAATATAACTACTATAATACTGCCCCCTATGTATAAGAATATAACTACTATAATACTGCCTCCTATGTACAAGAATATAACTACTATAATACTGCCCCCTATGTACAAGAATATAACTACTATAATACTGCTCCTATGTACAAGAATACAACTACTATAATACTGCCTCCTATGTACAAGAATATAACTACTATAGACTGCCTCCTATGCACAAGTATATAACTACTATAATACTGACTCCTATGTACAAGAATATAACTACTATAATACTGCCATGTATGTACAAGAATACAACTACTATAATACTGCCTCCTATGTACAAGAATATAACTACTATAATACTGCCTCCTATGTACAAGAATATAACTACTATAATACTGCCCCTATGTACAAGAATATAACTACTATAATACTGCCCCCTATGTACAAGAATATATCTACTATAATACTGCCCCCTATGTACAAGAATATAACTTCTATAATACTGCCCCCTATGTACAAGAATATAACTACTATAATACTGCCCCTATGTACAAGAATATAACTACTATAATACTGCCCCTATGTATAAGAATATAACTACTATAATACTGCCCCCTATGTACAAGAATATAACTACTATAATACTGCTCCTATGTACAAGAATACAACTACTATAATACTGCCTCCTATGTACAAGAATATAACTACTATAATACTGCTTCTATGTACAAGAATATAACTACTATAATACTGCTCCCTATATACAAGAATATAACTACTATAATACTGCCCCTTTATACAAGAATATAACTGCTATAATACTGCCCCCTATGTACAAGAATATAACTACTATAATACTGCCCCCTATGTAC
The DNA here is from genome assembly GCA_035609135.1 of Eleutherodactylus coqui. Lineage (NCBI taxonomy): Eukaryota > Metazoa > Chordata > Amphibia > Anura > Eleutherodactylidae > Eleutherodactylus > Eleutherodactylus coqui. Next base: position 9,014,295 of record CM069411.1, on the reverse strand, counting down.
AAGAATATAAGTACTATAATACCGCCCCTCTATGAAAAAGAACAGAACTACTATGTTTGATTGCTGTGATAGTTATCTGCCACTTCCTTTCTGTCCTCACATAATGGCACATTTACTCTTTCTTGTGGCATCTTGAAAGAAAGCTTACTCTTTTGTGAACTCTCAGGGCTTTTTAAGTTCTTTTTAAGGCTTTCGGTCTTCTGAGGAGTATCTGTTAGTCGTCGACGTCTTTGCAAAACCGACTCCAGCTCACTACCTTTCGCTCTGCGGCTTAACCGGTGGCGGCTTCCTCGCCGTGTTGGTTTCCGCATTGTGTTCTGTAGATAGGAAAATGTGATTGTTCCCAACAAAAACAAACCAAGTTATCCTATAGATATGAGACCCTTTAATGGCCAACAAAAATCCATGATGTTACAGCGAGCTTTCAGACTTACTCTGAGTCCTTCATCAAAGCATAATGGAATAGATCGGATGACGCATACATATTTATACACACATACTTATGACAAGGCACAGACATGGATGTGATTAATTTGGACTTATAACAATAGTTACTGATTAGGGAGTGAAGGTTTTATGGTCTCTGAATTAGTGTTAGGGGGTCACCAGGCCAGCAGTGTTATCTGTGCTCTTGATTTCTCATACTTCCCAGTCACGCATGAATCCTCTTGAAGCATTTAACCCTCTATTAAAAGTTGTTATGAAATATTAACTGTAGATAGAAGAAGCGGTACATTTCAGAGGTTTCTTAAATTTGCTTCAAATGTTCAGCGATTCAAGAATATTTTGTTCTGCAGTCACATCCAGAGCTGCGCTCAGAATTCTGCTGGTCTCCTGTTACATGCCAGGCTTCAGTATCCTACACTCCTCCACTGGTCCAGCTTGTTCACCGTCTATATAGGATATATTGGGGTATACTTACTTAGACTGGTGTTGTGTTGCCTTGGTGTGAAGTAATGTGGAGGCACAAGCTTCAAGGACATTTGTCGCATCTGTAGGCACGTATATATGCCAACCCTGAAACCCACGTCAGTTAGGAGCTTGCATAACTTATAGTATATCTGGCCACGCCCCCTATGGCTAAACCAGGCTGGCATAAATCCTGAAAAAGCAGTAATTTAGGCATTTGCGACAAATGTTTAATAGTTTTTTCTTTTTCTTACCACCACACATCTCCCACGAGCCAGATAATAAATGTGTCCTCCCTGGTGGTGCATTGGAGGAGATGTCAAGACATATTTACTTAGACCGGCAGTTCATATGGCCATGAAGGTAAAGTTAGCGCTGTAGTGATGTGCGACAAATGAATCGAAGGGGTTGTCCAGTTGTACAGTACTTATGGCCTTTCTTCAGCAGAGGTTATCAATAGTAGGTGTGGGAGGCCTGGTGCCTGAGACCCTCACCTATCAGCTGTCTGCTGGGCAGGTGCACTCATGCACTAAGGTTATTTCTGCAGGAAGCAGACAGCTGCGTCCCCACTGCATTGGCCAGGCTTGGTATTGCAGATCAATGGCCCATTTATTAAACTGGTAATTATACCTGCAATACCATGCTGGACCACTGCAGGGAAAACTTAACCGTTTGCTTCCTGCAGAAATTAGCTCAGTGCCCAAGAGTGATTGCCTGGTGAACAGCTGGGGGTTCGAGGCAATGGACCCTGCCAATCCACGACTGATGATGTATCATGAAGATCGGCCACCAATAGTTTACAACTGGACATCCCCTTTAAGAAGCCCAAAGTTTCTTAATACATTTGTTGCCTCTACGGGGGCAGCCATGCAGGATATTTTAAATCTAGCTACAAGTTGCCTTAGAATTTTAGTTATAAATAATGACCCCCCACTAATGCTACTCCCCTGCCACTTACAAAAACGGTCAGAAGACAGCAGGCATCTTCAAAAATTTGCAATTTGATATGTTCACCATAATTGCAATTTTTTGATGACACAATCGTGGCGTAACCGAGTACTAAACATGCCTCTTCGAGTTTAGAACTAACGCTAGCTACATTCCCAACAATGCCATCCAGCAGAGTGGTAGCTGCAGTGATTGGGTCCCGGCCTTCCATCACAATACAGCAGGGCAGTCAGACATCTGCCGTTCACACTCACCAACAGTATGCCCTGGAGCTCATTGATGACACTTCTACGTTTGCTGGTGGCTGCAGCCGGATCCTGGGGAAATCGGGAAAAATAGGTTAAATTAATTGTTGGAATTCCCAAATTACGGAAAATTTCTTCAATCTTATAGGAAAAGAAAGGTTACTCCAATGTGACAAAGATCTAATTACTACAGCAGGGCAGAGGGCGGCCGGCTGTGAGCTCCGCCATGCTTCTTTGCCCAACTTCATAGCTGATGAAGACAGACCCCATGGATGAGCTGACACAAAGGGTTAACTATGTGTAGTTGGCTAAATACTGGAATTGCCCGAGTTTGAAGAGATGCTGTAGAATGCGGCTAATTGCGTGTATATGTGCAATTAGGGTATTGTAACCGTCTCTGTCGTGGCCTGCGTGGACATTATCTGGGTGATTCTGGTCCCAGTCATTGAAGGTTTCCATAACCGTTCACCATGTTGGCAGGCTATGTGTGTCTGATGGAGGAATGGTAGAGCACATCTCACCCCTTATGGTGAGGGTGGTGCCTGTGCTTGGTATCGGGTTGCCACGCAGTCATTAATCCACCACTACAAGCGGTAATTAAGTTCCAAGGGCTTGGTCTGGTATTTATTTTTCACCAATCATATTAATGGCCAGTAACAAGTAATTGCCCCCTGTGAGAGCCTCCAGCTTGGTAGCAAGTGGCTTACTCACTGAAGCCGGTCAGGTCTAGCTGCGCGACTTCTGTGTGTAAAGGCCTTACTTCCTCCCCCAGCGTCTGCGCTGCATAGGAATGCAGACACCGGGGGAGGAAGCAGGGTCTCTGTGTACAACAGCCACGGTGGGCAGACCGGACCTGCTTCAGTGAGTAAAATACCTACTGCCATGGTTGTTGTTCAGGGGTGAGGAGGGCACACTTACTATTGGGGCCACTAATGGGGAAACTGTTACTGTTAGGGCCAATAGGTGGTGAGCTATTACTATTGGGGCCACTAAGGGGTGCACTGTTGCTACTGGTAACACTAATGGGGGCGCCCTTACTATTGGGGCCACTAAGGGGCGCACTATTAACACTGAGGGCGCTACCACAATAGGGGCCACTAAAATAACAAAAGTAAAATCCTACATGGTGATAACTTCTGCCCTCTGAACCCGCCCCCTTTTACATTAGCTGCGTATTTTTTGTGATAAAGGTGGCAACCCTAGTTTGGTGCAAAAGGTGGCATGCAAGATGTTGTTTCATTTGGTTGCAGAGGGGGAATAAGCAGCAAGTACAAGAGGTCAGTGTAAGGTTGTGTGAAGCCAGAGTCCTGAGCCGTGAGAGAAACCTTCTGTCGAAAAGGTTGGGTTCGGCTTGAAATCTTGAGCTGTGGAAAGCCCTGAAGGCTCATGGTAGCAACTGAGAATGCCCGGTCAGTGGGGCTGTGGCAGCTCTGGCAGCTCTGGTCATCAACCGGCTGAACTGCTGAAAAACTGCAAGCGCCATTAAAAGACTGAAATGTTCAGAGAGGCTCCATATATGCTGAGAGTGTTCGAAGAGCCAAGCAAAGCCTGCTAAAGGTCTGCAGAGGCTGGATCCACCAGGGATGACCGACTGAGACAGTGTTGCTAAGTTGTAGAGTCAGCATTGCCAAGTAATGAAACTATGTTGTAATATTGTAAAACTCTGTGCCCAGTTAGAGAGACTGTGCAGTCGATTCAGCTGCAAAAGACCATTACTGTTCATCACCACGTGTGCTCCATCTCTCAATCTACCTGCTTGTGGGGTCCCACATATAGCTGCTAGGCCAGGCTTTCCTACCGGACTGGTGCCGTGATTACTAGAGAAGAGCAGAAGTAAGTCTCTGGGCTCTTAGACAGTCTCTACTAGAAATCTCTGGCACTGTAGCAGAACTTCACCTCGGGTCACTCTATAATATAGTGTGTGATACTGATTAGCTAATGACACATATAACGATGATGGGATAGGGGGAGGGGCTAATGATGCAGATGAACCTTTCTGGTGTTCTTTGCCGGCCTCAGTACCACTCCGTTCTTAATTCTTTCTATCATTTCTCGCACTGCGTCAGCTCTGGCACCAGGGCCATCTGCCAATACAACAGCAAATTAGTGAGATAGAGGACAGTACACAGTATGGATAATCTCACCGTGAACCACACTCCTCCTGGCATCACTCACCGCACGACCTCCTGACATCACTCACCGCACCGACCTCCTGACATCACTCACCGCACCGACCTCCTGACATCACTCACCGCACCGACCTCCTGACATCACTCACCGCACCGACCTCCTGACATCACTCACCGCACCGACCTCCTGATATCACTCACCGCACCAACCTCCTGACATCGCTCACCGCACCGACCTCCTGACATCACTCACCGCACCGACCTCCTGGCATCACTCACCGCACCGACCTCCTGACATCACTCACCGCACCGACCTCCTGACATCACTCACCGCACCGACCTCCTGACATCACTCACCGCACCGACCTCCTGGCATCACTCACCGCACCGACCTCCTGACATCACTCACCGCACCGACCTCCTGACATCACTCACCGCACCGACCTCCTGACATCGCTCACCGCACCGACCTCCTGACGTTGCTCACCGCACCCACCTCCTGACATCGCTCACCGCACCGACCTCCTGACATCGCTCACCGCACCCACCTCCTGACATTGCTCACCGCACCCACCTCCTGACATCGCTCACCGCAACGACCTCCTGACCTCGCTCACCGCAACGACCTCCTGACCTCGCTCACCGCTGTTACGATCGTGTGGGCAACCTAAGCATGGGAGCCCACACGATCGCACCCAAAAATGGGAAATGTAATGGACGCACACAGGTAGCACCAGGGTCACACAGGATTCACACAGGTTACTAGCAAACTGACCCTGTACTCCCGGGAGGTTGGCATGACCCTACCTAAGCGGGGAACATTGCCCCAATAAGGGCAGCCCAGCGGTCTTCGGAACTCGGCCCTAGCTGATCCTAGGAACCACGCCACAGAACAGAAGGCATACCATGCCACATGACAGAAACAGAACCGGATACACAGTACACAACATGCAACCACTAGAAACAGATAAACTGAACGTAAATACCAGGTATTGGTTTACATGTTGTATAAGATGTTGAAAGCTAGCGGGCCACTTCACAGCTCCTGGTTATACCGCTAGTCCCTACACTAACCAGGAGTCCAACAGAACCGGACAGAGTTCACACAGAAAGCTGCAACAGGACAGGACACAGATAGCAGGACACGCAGCAGACTGACAAGAAACTGACAGAATTTAAACGTACAAACGGACATGAACCAGCAAGACAGAAATCACTCAGCAGAGCTTGCAACAGGACAGAACAGAGCACTGGACACACAGCCAGCTGCATCAGGAACAGGACAGAGTACAGGGCACACAGCCAGACAGACTCCACTCAGATCACATGCACACAGAAGGAACTCACCGCAAGTCTATGTGTCCTCATACCAGGGGGAATAGACAGTCAGCTACACCAGCTGACATGGGGGAGTGTCCAGTTACACCAACTGACACCCAGAGTAAGACATAAGATTTCTGGAGGCTGCACCTGAACAGGGGGAAGGAAAAGGGGGCTGCATGTACTGCAGACTAGGACTACAGGTGTCCAGACAATCTTGGGGAAGCAGAGCCACACAATAGACTTACTTGCAAACACAGATCAGAGTGGGAACAAGCTGAACATGACGGATAACAAGTTACAGGACACAGAACTAACATGAGTACTCACCCTAGGGAACCCAGCCAGAGACTGACAGGAGCTGGATTTATATGTGAGCACAGAACCAGGAGATTGGCTAGCAGGAAGTACCACACCCAGCCAGCTCAATTAACCCTCAACCACCTGACTGTGCTACTAGGAGTACATAGTACCACAGATCTCAGCAGCACACGTAACACCGCACCGACCTCCTGACCTCGCTCACTGCACAGACCTCCTGACCTCGCTCACCGCACAGACCTCCTGACCTCGCTCACCGCACAGACTTCCTGACCTCGCCCACCACACAGACTTCCCGACCTCGCTCACCCCACAGACCTCCTGACCTCGCTCACTGCACAGACCTCCTGACCTCGCTCACTGCACAAACCTCCTGACCTCGCTCACCACACAGACTTCCTGACCTCGCTCACCACACAGACTTCCTGACCTCGCTCACTGCACAGACTTCCTGACCTCGCTCACCGCACAGACTTCCTGACCTCGCTCACCACACAGACTTCCTGACCTCGCTCACCGCACAGACTTCCTGACCTCGCTCACCACACAGACTTCCTGACCTCACTCACCGCACAGACTTCCTGACCTCGCTCAACGCACAGTCTTTCTGACCTCGCTCACCGCACAGACTTCCTGACCTCGCTCACTGCACAGACTTCCTGACCTTGCTCACTGCACATACTTCCTGACCTCGCTCACCGCACAGTCTTTCTGACCTCGCTCACCGCACAGACTTCCTGACCTCGCTCACCGCACAGACTTCCTGACCTCGCTCACCGCACAGACTTCCTGACCTCGCTCACCGCACAGTCTTTCTGACCTCGCTCACCGCACAGACTTCCTGACCTCGCTCACCGCACAGTCTTTCTGACCTCGCTCACCGCACAGACTTCCTGACCTCGCTCACTGCACAGACTTCCTGACCTTGCTCACTGCACAGACTTCCTGACCTTGCTCACTGCACAGACTTCCTGACCTCGCTCACCGCACAGACTTCCTGACCTCGCTCACTGCACAGACTTCCTGACCTCGCTCACCGCACAGACTTCCTGACCTCGCTCACTGCACAGACTTCCTGACCTCGCTCACTGCACAGACTTCCTGACATCACACACTGCACAGACCTCCTGACCTCACTCACCGCACAGACCTCCTGACCTCACTCACCGCACAGGCCTCCTGACCTTGCTCACCGCACAGACTTCCTGACCTCGCTCACCACACAGACTTCCTGACCTCACTCACCGCACAGACCTCCTGACCTTGCTCACCGCACAGACTTCCTGACCTCGCTCACCGCACAGACTTCCTGACCTCGCTCACTGCACAGAGTTCCTGACCTCGCTCACTGCACAGACTTCCTGACATCACACACTGCAGAGGTCTCCTCCTAAAGCATACTCCATTAACCAGGTGGCATTCAAGGCTTATTATATCACCCACCAAGCCTTCACCACTGACCGCTATGAAATATCCTCTGGAGTAATAGTTACTTACCTGTCACTGGAGACCCCTTGGATGTTCGAAGTCCTCGTCTCTGTTTTATTAATAACAGGGGGCTGGAAGAAGAACAGATCAGTATATTATTTCATGTCATTGGTACTAAAACTGACCTAACTAGAGACTAGAGCAAGTGATAGTCAGAGTAGATACGTGGACCTAACGTGAAGCCTTTATGAGTCCCCACATGTTTCTGCAAACCCCATACAGCACCCAGCATATTAGTCTCACTCTTCTGGAGTCTTGGAAAGAGGACATGGTGGTGGTGGTGGTGGAGGAGGAGGCGGTGGAGGAGGAGGAGGAGGAAGTAGTGAGACAGGTGATGGCAACATAAATACATCATCCGTTGAGTTGGCCAACGTTCCTTTTCTTTGCATTTCTTCTTCCAGGGATTTAACTGCAAGAAAGCAGATGGTGGGTTCGAGGTCTCCATTTTGTTGGTCCCCTTAGAAGACCACAGGTTTCCTTACCTCTCTCTTCCAGCAGTCTGCACTTCTCCTTCATCGCCTTGAGTTCTTCTTCTAATTCGCTTTTTTCTGAGTTTAGTACATTGAAGTTTTCCTTAATGGCGAGAAGTTCCACTTGTGTTGGCCTCTCCGATAACTGTGACTCTAGGCTCATGACCTGCCGAAAAGAGCGATAGTCATAAAGAGATACTCCAACCAGGTACAAGGGCTTAGATACATTAGCTCAGCAAACATTATCAAACCATAGAGTCAAATAAACCAGATCAGTAGCAAACTGTTACTAGGCAGTTCTCACATGATCCGGCAGGTAAGTATGTGTATGAATCCATAAGGACCACTGATCACCTTCGTCTTTAGTTCCTGCTTGGTGTCCTCCAGGGTTGTAGTGAGGGAGGAAACATCATCCAGTGCTTTCATCAACATCTCATTGGGTTGTACATTCTGCATTAGGATCATGCTCTGCCGGGAGATGGCCTTCTTCTGTTTAAGAACCTGAGGAAAGAAGTATTCATGATATTGTCAAGAGCCGGACATCACTTCTCTAATGTGCCTACTACTCTGTGAATACATGTACATGGTTCAATGCTTCATATCCATATACATAGGTAGCACTATAATAGTAGTTATATTCTTGTACATAGGGAGCAGTATTATAGTAGTTATATTCTTGTATATAGGGGGCAGTATTATAGCAGTTATATTCTTGTACATAGGAGGCAGTATTATAGTAGTTATATTCTTGTACATAGGGAACAGTATTATAGCAGTTATATTCTTGTACATAATGGGTAGTATTATAGTAGATATATTCTTGTAATTAGGGGGCAGTATTATAGTAGTTATGTTCTTGTACATAGGAGACAGTATAGTAGTTATAATCTTGTACATAGGGGGCAGTATTATAGTAGTTATATTCTTGTACATAGGGAGCAGTATTATAGTAGTTATATTCTTGTACATAGGAGGCAGTATTATAGTAGTTATATTCTTGTACATAGGAGCAGTATTATAGTAGTTATATTCTTGTACATAGGGGGAAGTATTATAGTAGTTATATTCTTGTACATAGGGGGCAGTATTATAGTAGTTATATTCTTGTACATAGGAGGCAGCATTATAGTAGTTATATTCTTACACATAGGGGCCAGTATTATAGTAGTTATATTCTTGCACATAGGGGGCAGTATTATAGTAGTTATATTCTTGTACATAATGGGTAGTATTATAGAAGATATATTCTTGTAATTAGGGGGCAGTATTATAGTAGTTAAATTCTTGTACATAGGGGGCTGTATTATAGCAGTTATATTCTTGTACATAATGGGTAGTATTATAGTAGATATATTCTTGTAATTAGGGGGCAGTATTATAGTAGTTATGTTCTTGTACATAGGAGACAGTATAGTAGTTATAATCTTGTACATAGGGGCAGTATTATAGTAGTTATATTCTTGTACATAGGGGTAGTATTATAGTAGTTATATTCTTGTACATAGAGGGCAGTATTATAGTAGTTATATTCTTGCACATAGGGGGCAGTATTATAGTAGTTATATTCTTGTACATAGGGGCAGTATTATAGTAGTTATATTCTTGTACATAGGGAGCAGTATTATAGTAGTTATATTCTTGTACATAGGAGGCAGTATTATAGTAGTTATATTCTTGTACATAGGGGGCAGTATTATAGTAGTTATATTCTTGCACATAGGGGGCAGTATTATAGTAGTTATATTCTTGTACATGGGAGTAGCATTATAGTAGTTATGTTCTTGTACATGGGGGGCAGTATTATAGTAGCTATATTCCTTTACACAGAGGGGAGGTATTAAAGTTGTTATATTCTTGTACATAGGAGCAGTATTATAGCAGTTATATTCTTGTACATAGGACCAGTGTTATAGTAGTTATATTCTTGTACATAGGGGGCAGTATTATAGTAGTTATATTCTTGTCAATAGGGGACAGTATTATAGTAGTTATATACTTGTATACAGGAGGCAGTATTATAGTAGTTCTATTCTTGTACATAGGGGGCAGTATTATAGTAGTTATATTCTTGTATATAGGGGCAGTATTATAGTAGTTATGTTCTTGCATATAGGGGGCAGTATTATAGTAGTTATATTCTTGTATATAGGGGGCAGTATTATAGCAGTTATATTCTTGTACATAGGGGGCAGTATTATAGCAGTTATATTCTTGTACATAATGGGTAGAATTATAGTAGATATATTCTTGTAATTAGGGGGCAGTATTATAGTAGTTATGTTCTTGTACATAGGAGACAGTATAGTAGTTATAATCTTGTACATAGGGGCAGTATTATAGTAGTTATATTCTTGTACATAGGGGTAGTATTATAGTAGTTATATTCTTGTACATAGAGGGCAGTATTATAGTAGTTATATTCTTGCACATAGGGGGCAGTATTATAGTAGTTATATTCTTGTACATAGGGGCAGTATTATAGTAGTTATATTCTTGTACATAGGGAGCAGTATTATAGTAGTTATATTCTTGTACATACGGGGCAGTATTATAGTAGTTATATTCTTGTACATACGGGGCAGTATTATAGTAGTTATACTCTTGTACATAGGGGGCAGTATTATAGTAGTTATAATCTTGTACATAGGGGCAGTATTATAGAAGTTATATTCTTGTACATAGAGGGCAGTATTATAGTAGTTATATTCTTGTACATAGGGGTAGTATTATAGTAGTTATATTCTTGTACATAGAGGGCAGTATTATAGTAGTTATATACTTGTACATAGGGGGCAGCATTAAAGTAGTTATATTCTTGTACATAGAGGGCAGTATTATAGTAGTTATATTCTTGTACATAAGGAGTAGTATTATAGTAGTTATATTCTTGTACATAAGGAGTAGTATTATAGTAGTTATATTCTTGTACATAGGGAGCAGTATTATAGTAGTTAAATTCTTGTACATAGGGGACAGTATTATAGTAGTTATATTCTTGTACATAGGGGTTAGTATTATAGTAGTTATATTCTTGTACATAGGGGGCAGTATTATAATAGTTATATTCTTGTATATAGGGGCAGTATTATAGTAGTTATGTTCTTGTACATGGGGGGCAGTATTATAGTAGCTATATTCTTTTACACAGACGGGGGGTATTAAAGTTGTTATATTCTTGTACATAGGAGCAGTATTATAGCAGTTATATTCTTGTACATAGGAGCAGTGTTATAGTAGTTATATTCTTGTACATAGGGGGCAGTATTATAGTAGTTATATTCTTGTATATAGGGGCAGTATTATAGTAGTTATGTTCTTGCATATAGGGGGCAGTATTATAGTAGTTATATTCTTGTATATAGGGGGCAGTATTATAGCAGTTATATTCTTGTACATAGGGGGCAGTATTATAGCAGTTATATTCTTGTAGATAATGGGTAGAATTATAGTAGATATATTCTTGTAATTAGGGGGCAGTATTATAGTAGTTATGTTCTTGTACATAGGAGACAGTATAGTAGTTATAATCTTGTACATAGGGGCAGTATTATAGAAGTTATATTCTTGTACATAGAGGGCAGTATTATAGTAGTTATATTCTTGTACATAGGGGTAGTATTATAGTAGTTATATTCTTGTACATAGAGGGCAGTATTATAGTAGTTATATACTTGTACATAGGAGCAGTATTATAGCAGTTATATTCTTGTACATAGGGGGCAGTATTATAGTAGTTATATTCTTGTACATACGGGGCAGTATTATAGTAGTTATATTCTTGTACATACGGGGCAGTATTATAGTAGTTATATTCTTGTACATAGGGGGCAGTATTATAGTAGCTATATTCTTGTACATAGTGGGCAGTATTATAGTAGTTATATACTTGTATATAGGGGCAGTATTATAGTAGTTATATTCTTGTACATAGGGGGCAGTATTATAGTTCTTATATTCTTGTACATAGGAGCAATATTATAGTAGTTATATTCTTGTACATAGGGGGCAGTATTATAGTAGTTATATTCTTGTACATAGTGGGCAGTATTATAGTAGTTATATTCTTGTACATAGGGAGCAGTGTTATAGTAGTTATATTTTTGTACATAGGGGGCAGTATTATAGTAATTATATTCTTGTACAAAGTGGGCAGTATTATAGTAGTAATAGTTTTGTATATAGGGCGCAGTATTATAGTAGTTATATTCTTGTACATAGGGAGCAGTATTATAGTAGTTATATTCTTGTAAATAGGGGACAGTACTGTAGTAGTTATATACTTGTATACAGGAGGCAGTATTATAGTAGTTATATTCTTGTACATAGGGGGCAGTATTATAGTAGTTATATTCTTCTATATATGGGCAGTATTATAGTAGTTATATTCTTGTACATAGGGGGCAGTATTATAGTAGTTATATTCTTCTATATATGGGCAGTATTATAGTAATTATAGTCTTGTACATAGGGGGCAGTATTATAGTAGTTATATTCTTCTATATATGGGCAGTATTATAGTAGTTATATTCTTGTACATTGGGGGCAGTATTATAGTAGTTATATTCTTGTACATAGGAGCAGTATTATAGTAGTTATACTCTTGTACATAGGGGGCAGTATTATAGTAGTTATATTCTTGTACATACGGGGCAGTATTATAGTAGTTATATTCTTGTACATAGGGGCAGTATTATAGTAGTTATATTCTTGTACATAGGGGGCAGTATTATAGTAGCTATATTCTTGTACATAGTGGGCAGTATTATAGTAGTTATATTCTTGTACATAGGGGGCAGTATTATAGTTCTTATATTCTTGTACATAGGAGCAATATTATAGTAGTTATATTCTTGTACATAGGGGGCAGTATTATAGTAGTTATATTCTTGTACATAGGGGGCAGTATTATAGTTGTTGTATTCTTGAACATAGGGGACAGTATTATAGTAGTTATATACTTGTACATAAGGGGCAGTATTATAGTAGTCATATTCTTTTACACAGGGGGCAGTATTATAGTAGTTATATTCTTGTACATAGGAGCAGTATTATAGTAGTTATATTCTTGTACATAGGGGGGGCAGTATTATAGTAGTTATATTCTTTTCCCCAGGGGGCGGTGTTATAGTAGTTATATTCTTGTACATAGGAGCAGTTTTATAGTAGTTTTATTCTTGTACATAGGGCGCAGTATTATAGTTGTTATATTCCTGTAAATAGGGGACAGTATTATAGTAGTTATATAATTGTATACAGGAGGCAGTATTATGGTAGTTATATTCTTGTACATAGGGAGCAGTATTATAGTAGTTATATTCTTGTACATAATGGGTAGTATTATAGTAGATATATTCTTGTAATTAGGGGGCAGTATTATAGTAGTTATGTTCTTGTACATAGGAGACAGTATAGTAGTTATAATCTTGTACTTAGGGGCAGTATTATAGTAGTTATATTCTTGTACATAGGGGTAGTATTATAGTAGTTATATTCTTGTACATAATGGGTAGTATTATAGTAGATATATTCTTGTAATTAGGGGGCAGTATTATAGTAGTTAAATTCTTGTACATAGGGGGCAGTATTATAGCAGTTATATTCTTGTACATAATGGGTAGTATTATAGTAGATATATTCTTGTAATTAGGGGGCAGTATTATAGTAGTTATGTTCTTGTACATAGGAGACAGTATAGTAGTTATAATCTTGTACATAGGGGCAGTATTATAGTAGTTATATTCTTGTACATAGGGGTAGTATTATAGTAGTTATATTCTTGTACATAGAGGGCAGTATTATAGTAGTTATATTCTTGCACATAGGGGGCAGTATTATAGTAGTTATATTCTTGTACATAGGGGCAGTATTATAGTAGTTATATTCTTGTACATAGGGAGCAGTATTATAGTAGTTATATTCTTGTACATAGGAGGCAGTATTATAGTAGTTATATTCTTGTACATAGGGGGCAGTATTATAGTAGTTATATTCTTGCACATAGGGGGCAGTATTATAGTAGTTATATTCTTGTACATAGGGAGTAGTATTATAGTAGTTATGTTCTTGTACATGGGGGGCAGTATTATAGTAGCTATATTCCTTTACACAGAGGGGAGGTATTAAAGTTGTTATATTCTTGTACATAGGAGCAGTATTATAGCAGTTATATTCTTGTACATAGGAGCAGTGTTATAGTAGTTATATTCTTGTACATAGGGGGCAGTATTATAGTAGTTATATTCTTGTAAATAGGGGACAGTATTATACTAGTTATATACTTGTATACAGGAGGCAGTATTAAAGTAGTTCTATTCTTGTACATAGGGGGCAGTATTATAGTAGTTATATTCTTGTATATAGGGGCAGTATTATAGTAGTTATGTTCTTGCATATAGGGGGCAGTATTATAATAGTTATATTCTTGTATATAGGGGGCAGTATTATAGCAGTTATATTCTTGTACATAGGGGGCAGTATTATAGCAGTTATATTCTTGTACATAATGGGTAGAATTATAGTAGATATATTCTTGTAATTAGGGGGCAGTATTATAGTAGTTATGTTCTTGTACATAGGAGACAGTATAGTAGTTATAATCTTGTACATAGGGGCAGTATTATAGAAGTTATATTCTTGTACATAGAGGGCAGTATTATAGTAGTTATATTCTTGTACATAGGGGTAGTATTATAGTAGTTATATTCTTGTACATAGGGGGCAGTGTTATAGTAGTTATATACTTGTACATAGGAAGCAGCATTAAAGTAGTTATATTCTTGTACATAGAGGGCAGTATTATAGTAGTCATATTCTTGTACATAAGGAGTAGTATTATAGTAGTTATATTCTTGTACATAAGGAGTAGTATTATAGTAGTTATATTCTTGTACATAGGGAGCAGTATTATAGTAGTTAAATTCTTGTACATAGGGGACAGTATTATAGTAGTTATATTCTTGTACATACGGGTTAGTATTATAGTAGTTATATTCTTGTACATAGGGGGCAGTATTATAATAGTTATATTCTTGTATATAGGGGCAGTATTATAGTAGTTATGTTCTTGTACATGGGTTGCAGTATTATAGTAGCTATATTCTTTTACACAGACGGGGGGTATTAAAGTTGTTATATTCTTGTACATAGGAGCAGTATTATAGCAGTTATATTCTTGTACATAGGAGCAGTGTTATAGTAGTTATATTCTTGTACATAGGGGGCAGTATTATAGTAGTTATATTCTTGTAAATAGGGGACAGTATTATAGTAGTTATATACTTGTATACAGGAGGCAGTATTATAGTAGTTATATTTTTGTACATAGGGGGCAGTATTATAGTAGTTATATTCTTGTATATAGGGGCAGTATTATAGTAGTTATGTTCTTGTATACAGGGGGCAGTATTATAGTAGTTATATTCTTGTACATAGGAGGCAGTATTATAGCAGTTATATTCTTGTACATTGGGGGCAGTATTATAGCAGTTATATTCTTGTACATAGGGGGCAGTATTATAGCAGTTATATTCTTGTACATAATGGGTAGAATTATAGTAGATATATTCTTGTAATTAGGGGGCAGTATTATAGTAGTTATGTTCTTGTACATAGGAGACAGTATAGTAGTTATAATCTTGTACATAGGGGCAGTATTATAGAAGTTATATTCTTGTTCATAGAGGGCAGTATTATAGTAGTTATATTCTTGTACATAGGGGTAGTATTATAGTAGTTATATTCTTGTACATAGAGGGCAGTATGATAGTAGTTATATACTTGTACATAGGAAGCAGCATTATAGTAGTTATATTCTTGTACATATAGGGCAGTATTATAGTAGTTATATTCTTGTACATAAGGAGTAGTATTATAGTAGTTATATTCTTGTACATAAGGAGTAGTATTATAGTAGTTATATTCTTGTACATAGGGAGCAGTATTATAGTAGTTAAATTCTTGTACATAGGGGACAGTATTATAGTAGTTATATTCTTGTACATAGGGGGCAGTATTATAGTAGTTATATTCTTGTACATAGGGGGCAGTATTATAATAGTTATATTCTTGTATATAGGGGCAGTATTATAGTAGTTATGTTCTTGTACATGGGGGGCAGTATTATAGTAGCTATATTCTTTTACACAGACGGGGGGTATTAAAGTTGTTATATTCTTGTACATAGGAGCAGTATTATAGCAGTTATATTCTTGTACATAGGAGCAGTGTTATAGTAGTTATATTCTTGTACATAGAGGGCAGTATTATAGTAGTTATATTCTTGTAAATAGGGGACAGTATTATAGTAGTTATATACTCGTATACAGGAGGCAGTATTATAGTAGTTATATTCTTGTACATAGGGGGCAGTATTATAGTAGTTATATTCTTGTATATAGGGGCAGTATTATAGTAGTTATGTTCTTGTACATAGGGGGCAGTATTATAGTAGTTATATTCTTGTAAATACGAGCACTATTATAGTAGTCATATTCTTGTACATAGGGGGCAGTATTATAGTTTTTATATTCTTTTACACAGGGGGCAGTATTATAGTAGTTATATTCTTGTACATAGGGGGCAGTATTATAGTAGTTATATTCTTTTTCACAGGGGACAGTGTTATAGTAGTTAAAGTCTTGTACATAGGGAGCAGTATTATAGTAGTTATGCACTTGTACATAGGGGGCAGTATTATAGTAGTTATATTCTTGTACATAGGAGGCAGTATTATAGTAGGTTTATTGTTGTACATAATGGGCAGCATTATAGTAGTTATATTCTTGTACATAGGGGACAGTACTGTAGTAGTTGTATACTTGTATACAGGAGGCAGTATTATAGTAGTTATATTCTTGTACATAGGGGGCAGTATTATAGTAATTATAGTCTTGTACATAGGGGGCAGTATTATAGTAGTTATATTCTTCTATATATGGGCAGCATTATAGTAGTTATATTCGTGTACATAGGGGGCAGTATTATAGTAGTTATATTCCTGTACATAGGAGCAGTATTATAGTAGTTATACTCTTGTACATAGGGGGCAGTATTATAGTAGTTATATTCTTGTACATACGGGGCAGTATTATAGTAGTTATATTCTTGTACATACGGGGCAGTATTATAGTAGTTATATTCTTGTACATAGGGGGCAGTATTATAGTAGCTATATTCTTGTACATAGTGGGCAGTATTATAGTAGTTATATTCTTGTACATAGGGGGCAGTATTATAGTAGTTATATACTTGTATATAGGGGCAGTATTATAGTAGTTATATTCTTGTACATAGGGGGCAGTATTATAGATCTTATATTCTTGTACATAGGAGCAATATTATATTAGTTATATTCTTGTACATAGGGGGCAGTATTATAGTAGTTATATTCTTGTACATAGTGGGCAGTATTATAGTAGTTATATTCTTGTACAGAGGGAGCAGTGTTATAGTAGTTATATTTTTGTACATAGGGGGCAGTATTATAGTAATTATATTCTTGTACAAAGTGGGCAGTATTATAGTAGTTATAGTTTTGTATATAGGGCGCAGTATTATAGTAGTTATATTCTTGTACATAGGGAGCAGTATTATAGTAGTTATATTCTTGTAAATAGGGGACAGTACTGTAGTAGTTATATACTTGTATACAGGAGGCAGTATTATAGTAGTTATATTCTTGTACATAGGGGGCAGTATTATAGTAATTATAGTCTTGTACATAGGGGGCAGTATTATAGTAGTTATATTCTTCTATATATGGGCAGTATTATAGTAGTTATATTCTTGTACATAGGGGGCAGTATTATAGTAGTTATATTCTTGTACATAGGAGCAGTATTATAGTAGTTATACTCTTGTACATAGGGGGCAGTATTATAGTAGTTATATTCTTGTACATACGGGGCAGTATTATAGTAGTTATATTCTTGTACATACGGGGCAGTATTATAGTAGTTATATTCTTGTACATAGGGGGCAGTATTATAGTAGCTATATTCTTGTACATAGTGGGCAGTATTATAGTAGTTATATTCTTGTACATGGGGGGCAGTATTATAGTAGTTATATACTTGTATATAGGGGCAGTATTATAGTAGTAATATTCTTGTACATAGGGGGCAGTTTTATAGTTCTTATATTCTTGTACAAAGGAGCAATATTATAGTAGTTATATTCTTGTACACAGGGGGCAGTATTATAGTAGTTATATTCTTGTACACAGGGGGCAGTATTATAGTAGTTATATTCTTATACATAGGAGCAGTATTATAGTAGTTATATTCTTGTACATAGGGGGGGGCAGTATTATAGTAGTTATATTCTTTTCCCCAGGGGGCGGTGTTATAGTAGTTATATTCTTGTACATAGGAGCAGTTTTATAGTAGTTTTATTCTTGTACATAGGGGGCAGTATTATAGTTGTTATATTCCTGTAAATAGGGGACAGTATTATAGTAGTTATATAATTGTATACAGGAGGCAGTATTATAGTAGTTATATTCTTGTACATAGGGGGCAGTATTATAGTAGTTATATTCTTGTACATAGGGGGCAGTATTATGGTAGTTATATTCTTGTATATAGGGGCAGTATTATTATAGTTATATTCTTGTACATAGGGGGCAGTATTATAGTAGTTATATTCTTGTACATAGGGGCAGTATTATAGTAGTTATATTCTTGTACATAGGGAGCAGTATTATAGTAGTTATATTCTTGTACATAGTGGGCAGTATTATAGTAGTTAAATTCTTGTACACAAGAGGCAGTATTATAGTAGTTATAGTCTTGTACATAGGGGGCAGTATTATAGTAGTTATATGCTTGCACATAAGGGGCAGTATTATAGTAGTTATATTCTTTTACACAGGGGGCGGTATTATAGTAGTTATATTCTTGTACATAGGAGCAGTTTTATAGTTGTTATAATCTTGTACATAGGGGGCAGTATTATAGTTGTTATATTCTTGTAAATAGGGGACAGTATTATAGTAGTTATATACTTGTATACAGGGGCAGTATTATAGTAGTTATATTCTTTTACACAGGGGGCGGTATTATAGTAGTTATATTCTTGTACATAGGGGGCAGTATTATAGTAGTTATATTCTTGTATATAGGGGCTGTATTATAGTAGTTATATTCTTTTACCCAGGGGGCGGTATTATATTAGTTATATTCTTGTACATAGGAGCAGTTTTATAGTAGTTTTATTCTTGTACATAGGGGGCAGTATTATAGTTGTTATATTCCTGTAAATAGGGGACAGTATTATAGTAGTTATATACTTGTATACAGGATGCAGTATTATAGTAGTTATATTCTTGTACATAGTGGGCAGTATTATAGTAGTTATATTTTGTACATAGGGGTAGTATTATGGTAGTTATATTTTTGTATATAGGCGCAGTATTATAATAGTTATATTCTTGTACATAGGGGACAGTATTATAGTAGTTATATACTTGTATACAGGGGCAGTATTATAGTAGTTATATTCTTTTACACAGGGGGCGGTATTATAGTAGTTATATTCTTGTACATAGGGGGCAGTATTATAGTAGTTATATTCTTGTATATAGGGGCAGTATTATAGTAGTTATATTCTTTTACCCAGGGGGCGGTATTATATTAGTTATATTCTTGTACATAGGAGCAGTATTATAGTAGTTATATTCTTGTACATAGGGGGCAGTATTATAGTAGTTAAATTCTTGTACACAAGAGGCAGTATTATAGTAGTTATATTCTTGTACATAGGGGGCAGTATTATAGTAGTTATATTCTTGTATATAGGGGCAGTATTATAGTAGTTATATTCTTTTACCCAGGGGGCGGTATTATATTAGTTATATTCTTGTACATAGGAGCAGTATTATAGTAGTTATTTTCTTGTACATAGGGGGCAGTATTATAGTAGGTATATTCTTGTACATAGGGGGCAGTATTATAGTAGTTATATTCTTGTACATAGGGGGCAGTATTATAGTAGTTATATTCTTGTACATAGGGGACAGTATTATAGTAGTTATATTCTTGTATATAGGGGCAGTATTATAGTAATTATATTCTTTTACACAGGGGGCGGTATTATAGTAGTTATATTCTTGTACATAGGAGCAGTTTTATAGTAGTTATATTCTTGTACATAGGGTGCAGTATTATAGTTGTTATATTCTTGTAAATAGGGGACAGTATTATAGTAGTTATAATCTTGTACATGGGGGACAGTATTATAGTAGTTATATTCTTGTACATAGTGGGCAGTATTATATTAGTTATATTCTTGTATACAGGGGCAGTATTATAGTAGTTATATTCTTTTACACAGGGGGCGGTATTATAGTAGTTATATTCTTGTACATAGGAGCAGTTTTATAGTTGTTATAATCTTGTACATAGGGGGCAGTATTATAGTTGTTATATTCTTGTAAATAGGGGACAGTATTATAGTAGTTATATACTTGTATACAGGGGCAGTATTATAGTAGTTATATTCTTTTACACAGGGGGCGGTATTATAGTAGTTATATTCTTGTACATAGGGGGCAGTATTATAGTAGTTATATTCTTGTATATAGGGGCAGTATTATAGTAGTTATATTCTTTTACCCAGGGGGCGGTATTATATTAGTTATATTCTTGTACATAGGAGCAGTTTTATAGTAGTTTTATTCTTGTACATAGGGGGCAGTATTATAGTTGTTATATTCCTGTAGATAGTGGACAGTATTATAGTAGTTATATACTTGTATACAGGATGCAGTATTATAGTAGTTATATTCTTGTACATAGGAGCAGTTTTATAGTAGTTATATTCTTGTACATAGCGTGCAGTATTATAGTTGTTATATTCTTGTAAATAGGGGACAGTATTATAGTAGTTATAATCTTGTACATGGGGGACAGTATTATAGTAGTTATATTCTTGTACATAGTCGGCAGTATTATATTAGTTATATTCTTGTATACAGGGGCAGTATTATAGTAGTTATATTCTTTTACACAGGGGGCGGTATTATAGTAGTTATATTCTTGTACATAGGAGCAGTTTTATAGTAGCTATATTCTTGTACATAGGGGCCAGTATTATAGTTGTTATATTCTTGTAAATAGGGGACAGTATTATAGTAGTTATAATCTTGTACATGGGGGACTGTATTATAGTAGTTATATTTTTGTACATAGGGGGCAGTATTATAGTAATTATATTCTTGCACATAGTGGGCAGTATTATAGTAGTTATAAATTTGTGTATAGGGGCAGTATTATAGTAGTAATATTCTTGTACATAGGAGGCAGTATTATAGTAGTTATATTCTTGTACCTAGTGGGCAGTATTATAGTAGTTATAGTCTTGTACATAGGAGCAGTATTATAGTAGCTATATTCTTGTACATAGGAGGCAGTATTATAGTTGCTATATTCTTGAACATAGAGGACAGTATTATAGTAGTTATATTCTTGTACATAGAGGGCAGTATTATAGTAGTCATATTCTTTAACACAGGGGGCAGTATTATAGTAGTTATATTCTTGTACATAGGAGCAGTATTATAGTAGTTATATTCTTGTACATAGGGGGCAGTATTATAGTAGTTATATTCTTGTACATAGGGGGCAGTATTATAGTAGTTATATACTTGTATACAGGATGCAGTATTATAGTAGTTATATTCTTGTACATAGGAGGCAGTATTATACTAGTTATATTCTTGTACATAGGGGGCAGTATTATGGTAGTTATATTCTTGTATATAGGGGCAGTATTATTATAGTTATATTCTTGTACATAGGGAGCAGTATTATAGTAGTTATATTCTTGTACATAGTGGGCAGTATTATAGTAGTTATATTCTTGTACATAGGGGGCAGTATTATAGTAGTTATATTCTTGTATACAGGGGCAGTATTATAGTAGTTATATTCTTGTACATAGGAGGCAGTATTATAGTAGTTATATTCTTGTACATAGGAGGCAGTATTATGGTAGTTATATTCTTTTACATAGGAGCAGTATTATAGTAGTTATATTCTTGTACATAGGAGGCAGTATTATAGTAGTTATATTCTTGTACCTAGTGGGCAGTATAATAGTAGTTATAGTCTTGTACTTAGGAGCAGTATTATAGTAGCTATATTCTTGTACATAAGGGGCAGTATTATAGTAGTTATATTCTTGTACATAGGGGGCAGTATTATAGTAGTTATATTCTTGTACATAGGGGGCAGTATTATAGTAGTTATATTCTTGTATATAGGGCAGTATTATAGTAGATATATTCTTGTACATAGGGGGCAGTATTATAGTAGTTATATTCTTGTACATAGGAGCAGTATTATAGTAGTTATACTCTTGTACATGCGGGACAGTATTATAGTAGTTATATTCTTGTACATAGTGGGCAGTGTTATAGTAGTTATATTTTTGTACATAGGGGGCAGTATTATAGTAATTATATTCTTGCACATAGTGGGCAGTATTATAGTAGTTATAGTTTTCTATATAGGGGGCAGTATTATAGTAGTTTCATTCTTGTACATAGGAGGCAGTATTACGGTAGTTATATTCTTGTACATAGGGGGCAGTATTATAGTAGTTATATTCTTGTACATAGGAGCAGTATTATAGTAGTTATACTCTTGTACATAGGAGGCCGTATTATAGTAGTTATATTCTTGTACATAGGGAGCAGTGTTATAGTAGTTATATTTTTGTACATAGGGGGCAGTATTATAGTAATTAAATTCTTGTACATAGTGGGCAGTATTATAGTAGTTATAATTTTGTGTATAGGGGGCAGTATTATAGTAGTAATATTCTTGTACATAGGAGGCAGTATTATAGTAGTTATATTCTTGTACCTAGTGGGCAGTATTATAGTAGTTATAGTCTTGTACATAGGAGCAGTATTATAGTAGCTATATTCTTGTACATAGGAGGCAGTATTATAGTTGCTATATTCTTGAACATAGAGGACAGTATTATAGTAGTTATATTCTTGTACATAGGGGGCAGTATTATAGTAGTCATATTCTTTTACACAGGGGGCAGTATTATAGTAGTTATAATCTTGTACATAGGAGCAGTATTATAGTAGTTATATTCTTGTACATAGGGGGCAGTATTATAGTAGTTATATTCTTGTGCATAGGGGGCAGTATTATAGTAGTTATATACTTGTATACAGGATGCAGTATTATAGTAGTTATATTCTTGTACATAGGGGGCAGTATTATACTAGTTATATTCTTGTACATAGGGGGCAGTATTATGGTAGTTATATTCTTGTATATAGGGGCAGTATTATTATAGTTATATTCTTGTACATAGGGAGCAGTATTATAGTAGTTATATTCTTGTACATAGTGGGCAGTATTATAGTAGTTATATTCTTGTACATAGGGGGCAGTATTATAGTAGTTATATTCTTGTATACAGGGGCAGTATTATAGTAGTTATATTCTTTTACACAGGGGGCGGTATTATAGTAGTTATATTCTTGTACATAGGAGCAGTTTTATAGTAGTTATATTCTTGTACATATGGGACAGTATTATAGTTGTTATATTCTTGTAAATAGGGGACAGTATTATAGTAGTTATATTCTTGTACATAGGGGGCAGTATTATAGTAGTTATATTCTTTTACACAGGGGGCGGTATTATAGTAGTTATATTCTTGTACATAGGGGGCAGTATTATAGTAGTTATATTCTTGTATATAGGGGCAGTATTATAGTAGTTATATTCTTTTACCCAGGGGGCGGTATTATAGTAGTTATATTCTTGTACATAGGAGCAGTTTTATAGTAGTTTTATTCTTGTACATAGGGGGCAGTATTATAGTTGTTATATTCCTGTTAATAGGGGACAGTATTATAGTAGTTATATACTTGTATACAGGAGGCAGTATTATAGTAGTTATATTCTTGTACATAGTGGGCAGTATTATAGTCGTTAAATTCTTGTACATAGGGGGCAGTATTATGGTAGTTATATTCTTGTATATAGGGGCAGTATTATTATAGTTATATTCTTGTACATAGGGGGCAGTATTATAGTAGTTATATTCTTGTACATAGGAGCAGTATTATAGTAGTTATATTCTTGTACATAGGGGGCAGTATTATAGTAATTAAATTCTTGTACACAAGAGGCAGTATTATAGTAGTTGTATTCTTGTACATAGGGGGCAGTATTATAGTAGTTATATTCTTGTACATAGCGGGCAGTATTATAGTAGTTATATTCTTGTATATAGGGGCAATATTATAGTAATTATATTCTTTTACACAGGGGGCGGTATTATAGTAGTTAAATTCTTGTACACAAGAGGCAGTATTATAGTAGTTATATTCTTGTACATAGGGGGCAGTATTATAGTAGTTATATTCTTGTACATAGCGGGCAGTATTATAGTAGTTATATTCTTGTATATAGGGGCAGTATTATCGTAATTATATTCTTTTACACAGGGGGCGGTATTATAGTAGTTATATTCTTGTACATAGGAGCAGTTTTATAGTAGTTATATTCTTGTACATAGGGGGCAGTATTATAGTTGTTATATTCTTGTAAATAGGGGACAGTATTATAGTAGTTATATACTTGTATACAGGAGGCAGTATTATAGTAGTTATATTATTGTACATAAGGGGCAGTATTATAGTAGTTATATTCTTGTACATAGGGGGCAGTATTATGGTAGTTATATTCTTGTATATAGGGGCAGTACTATTATAGTTATATTCTTGTACATAGGGGGCAGTATTATAGTAGTTATATTCTTGTACATAGGAGCAGTATTATAGTAGTTATATTCTTGTACATAGGGGGCAGTATTATAGTAGTTAAATTCTTGTACACAAGAGGCAGTATTATAGTAGTTATATTCTTGTACATAGGGGGCAGTATTATAGTAGTTATATTCTTGTACATAGGGGCAGTATTTTAGTAGTTATATTCTTTTATATAAGGGCAGTATTATAGTAGTTATATTCTTGCACATAGGGGGCAGCATTATAGTAGTTATGTTCTTGTACATAGGAGCAGTATTATAGTAGTTATACTCTTGTACATAGGGGGCAGTATTATAGTTGTTATATTCTTGTAAATAGGGGACAGTATTATAGTAGTTATATACTTGTATACAGGAGGCAGTATTATAGTAGTTATATTATTGTACATAGGGGGCAGTATTATAGTAGTTATATTCTTGTACATAGGGGGCAGTATTATGGTAGTTATATTCTTGTATATAGGGGCAGTACTATTATAGTTATATTCTTGTACATAGGGGGCAGTATTATAGTAGTTATATTCTTGTACATAGGAGCAGTATTATAGTAGTTATATTCTTGTACATAGGGGGCAGTATTATAGTAGTTAAATTCTTGTACACAAGAGGCAGTATTATAGTAGTTATATTCTTGTACATAGGGGGCAGTATTATAGTAGTTATATTCTTGTACATAGCGGGCAGTATTATAGTAGTTATATTCTTGTATATAGGGGCAGTATTATCGTAATTATATTCTTTTACACAGGGGGCGGTATTATAGTAGTTATATTCTTGTACATAGGAGCAGTTTTATAGTAGTTATATTCTTGT
This sequence comes from Eleutherodactylus coqui, assembly GCA_035609135.1. Classification (NCBI taxonomy): domain Eukaryota; kingdom Metazoa; phylum Chordata; class Amphibia; order Anura; family Eleutherodactylidae; genus Eleutherodactylus; species Eleutherodactylus coqui. The sequence continues at coordinate 8,988,852 of CM069411.1, read as the reverse complement.
ACATAGGGGGCAGTATTATAGTTGTTATATTCTTGTAAATAGGGGACAGTATTATAGTAGTTATATACTTGTATACAGGAGGCAGTATTATAGTAGTTATATTATTGTACATAATGGGCAGTATTATAGTAGTTATATTCTTGTACATAGGGGGCAGTATTATGGTAGTTATATTCTTGTATATAGGGGCAGTACTATTATAGTTATATTCTTGTACATAGGGGGCAGTATTATAGTAGTTATATTCTTGTACATAGGAGCAGTATTATAGTAGTTATATTCTTGTACATAGGGGGCAGTATTATAGTAGTTAAATTCTTGTACACAAGAGGCAGTATTATAGTAGTTATATTCTTGTACATAGGGGGCAGTATTATAGTAGTTATATTCTTGTACATAGGGGCAGTATTTTAGTAGTTATATTCTTTTATATAAGGGCAGTATTATAGTAGTTATATTCTTGCACATAGGGGGCAGCATTATAGTAGTTATGTTCTTGTACATAGGAGCAGTATTATAGTAGTTATACTCTTGTACATAGGGGACAATATTATACTAGTTTTATTCTTGTACATAGGGAGCAGTGTTATAGTAGTTATATGCTTGTACATTGGGGGCAGTATTATAGTAATTATATTCTTGCACATAGTGGGCAGTATTATAGTAGTTATAGTTTTGCATATAGGGGGCAGTATTATAGTAGTTATATTCTTGTACGTAGGAGCAGTATTATGGTAGTTATATTCTTGTACATAGGGAGCAGTTTTATAGTAGTTATATTCTTGTACATAGGAGCAGTATTATAGTAGTTATACTCTTGTACATAGGAGGCAGTATTAAAGTAGTTATATTCTTGTACATAGGGAGCAGTGTTATAGTAGTTATATTTTTGTACATACCGGGCAGTATTATAGTAAGTGTATTCTTGTACATAGTGGGCAGTATTGTAGTAGTTATAGTTTTGTGTATAGGGGGCAGTATTATAGTAGTTATATTCTTGTACATAGCAGGCAGTATTATAGTAGTTATATTCTTGTACATAGGGGGCAGTATTATAGTAGTTATATTCTTGTATACAGGGGCTGTATTATAGTAGTTATATTCTTGTACATACGGGGCAGTATTATAGTAGTTATATTCTTGTACATAGGGGGCAGTATTATAGTAGTTATATTCTTGTATACAGGGGCAGTATTATAGTAGTTATATTCTTTTACACAGGGGGTGGTATTATAGTAGTTATATTCTTGTACATAGGAGCAGTATTATAGTAGTTATATTCTTGTACATAGGGGGCAGTATTATAGTAGTTACATTCTTGTACATATGGGACAGTATTATAGTTGTTATATTCTTGTAAATAGGGGACAGTATTATAGTAGTTATATTCTTTTACACAGGGGGCGGTATTATAGTAGTTATATTCTTGTACATAGGGGGCAGTATTATAGTAGTTATATTCTTGTATATAGGGGCAGTATTATAGTTGTTATATTCCTGTAAATAGGGGACAGTATTATAGTAGTTATATACTTGTATACAGGAGGCAGTATTATAGTAGTTATATTCTTGTACATAGTGGGCAGTATTATAGTAGTTATATTCTTGTACATAGGGGGCAGTATTATGGTAGTTATATTCTTGTATATAGGGGCAGTATTATTATAGTTATATTCTTGTACATAGGGGGCAGTATTATAGTAGTTATATTCTTGTACATAGGGGCAGTATTATAGTAGTTATATTCTTGTACATAGGAGCAGTATTATAGTAGTTATATTCTTGTACATAGGGGGCAGTATTATAGTAATTAAATTCTTGTACACAAGAGGCAGTATTATAGTAGTTATATTCTTGTACATAGGGGGCAGTATTATAGTAGTTATATTCTTGTACATAGCGGGCAGTATTATAGTAGTTATATTCTTGTATATAGGGGCAGTATTATAGTAATTATATTCTTTTACACAGGGGGCGGTATTATAGTAGTTATATTCTTGTACATAGGAGCAGTTTTATACTAGTTATATTCTTGTACATAGGGGGCAGTATTATAGTTGTTATATTCTTGTAAATAGGGCACAGTATTATAGTAGTTATATACTTGTATACAGGAGGCAGTATTATAGTAGTTATATTATTGTACATAGGGGGCAGTAGTATAGTAGTCATATTATTGTACATAGGGGGCAGTATTATAGTAGTTATATTCTTGTACATAGGGGGCAGTATTATGGTAGTTATATTCTTGTATATAGGGGCAGTACTATTATAGTTATATTCTTGTACATAGGGGGCAGTATTATAGTAGTTATATTCTTGTACTTAGGAGCAGTATTATAGTAGTTATATTCTTGTACATGGGGGGCAGTATTATAGTACTTAAATTCTTGTACACAAGAGGCAGTATTATAGTAGTTATATTCTTGTACATAGGGGGCAGTATTATAGTAGTTATATTCTTTTATATAGGGGCAGTATTATAGTAGTTATATTCTTGCACATAGGGGGCAGCATTATAGTAGTTATATTCTTGTACATAGGAGCAGTATTATAGTAGTTATACTCTTGTACATAGGGGACAGTATTATACTAGTTATATTCTTGTACATAGGGGGCAGTATTATAGTAGTTATATACTTGTACATTGGGGGCAGTATTATAGTAATTATATTCTTGCACATAGTGGGCAGTATTATAGTAGTTATAGTTTTGCATATAGGGGGCAGTATTATAGTAGTTATATTCTTGTACGTAGGAGCAGTATTATGGTAGTTATATTCTTGTACATAGGGAGCAGTATTATAGTAGTTATATTCTTGTACATAGGAGCAGCATTATAGTAGTTATACTCTTGTACATAGGAGGCAGTATTAAAGTAGTTATATTCTTGTACATAGGGAGCAGTGTTATAGTAGTTATATTTTTGTACATACCGGGCAGTATTATAGTAAGTGTATTCTTGTACATAGTGGGCAGTATTGTAGTAGTTATAGTTTTGTGTATAGGGGGCAGTATTATAGTAGTTATATTCTTGTACATAGCAGGCAGTATTATAGTAGTTATATTCTTGTACATAGTGGGCAGTATTATAGTAGTTATAGTCTTGTACATAGAAGCAGTATTATAGTAGCTATATTCTTGTACATAGGAGGCAGTATTATAGTAGTTATATTCTTGTACATAGGGGGCAGTATTATAGTAGTTATATTCTTGTACATAGGGGACAGTATTATAGTAGTTATATTCTTGTACATAGGGGGCAGTATTATAGTAGTCATATTCTTTTACGCAGAGGGCAGTATTATAGTAGTTATATTGTTGTACATAGGAGCAGTATTATAGTAGTTATATTCTTGTACATAGGGGGCAGTATTATGGTAGTTATATTCTTTTACACAGGGGGCGGTATTATAGTAGTTATATTCTTGTACATAGGAGCAGTATTATAGTAGTTATATTCTTGTACATAGGGGGCAGTTTTATAGTAGTTATATTCTTGTAAATAGGGTACAGTATTATAGTAGTTATATACTTGTATGCAGGAGGCAGTATTATAGTAGTTATATTCTTGTACATATGGGGCAGTATTATAGTAGTTATATACTTGTACATAGGGGGCAGTATTATTGTAGTTATATTCTTGTATATAGGGGCAGTATTATTATAGTTATATTCTTGTACATAGGGGGCAGTATTATAGGAGTTATATTCTTGTACATAGGGGGCAGTATTATAGTAGTTATATTCTTGTACATAGGGGGCAGTATTATAGTAGTTATATTCCTGTACATAGGGAGCAGTATTATAGTAGTTATATTCTTGTGCACAAGAGGCAGTATTATATGTAGTTATTTTGTTGCATGTGAGTTTATAAGTAAGATATATTTAGTTACAGATTGTATAGATGAGTATTAATTACTTGTATTTTTCAGGCTGAATCTACCCATGTGTGCTGCAGTTATAGGCATGTACACAGACATGTTGCAGCCCTCATGGCAATATCTTGACGGGTTTTTTTTCCAAAGAATTACAGTTAATAAGGTATCTTGTTGTTATGAATTTTTTCAGTAGACAAAAGAAATAGATGAGAGATGCGTTTCTGCTATTTTTGCGCAGATGAAAGTCATTACCTTTAAGCAGCGGTTTCTGGATCACGTACTAAATTTCCTTGCATAAGAACCCAAGCGAAGATCCCATCACCTAAATATCGACGAAGTAACGCCTTAGCAGTTATTGGGGTTCGCCAGTGCAGCTTGTCCAGCAGTAAACTGACTTTTTTCTCACCAGTTCAATAACTCACTTGAGTTTAGGAAGACCCCCTCATCCAGTTCTACAAGATGCCTCCTGGAGCTCCTGGAGCCCCCCCATCTGTTGTACCACCAACCTGTTTTTCCCCTTTTGGCCCTGGTTCATTATCATTAGGGGCTTGGGAACATAGTAACTGTATAGCATACCAGAACATACTGTGTACGGCTGACCCCACCCCAGTCCTTCCAGTTCAGTTTATTATGCTGCAATCTTCATCCAGAGTAAGACCCCCTCCCCCCCAACCACTTTAATAGGCGTCAATCACATCACTATACCTGGCTTGCGTAGGATTCCGCCTCGTATCTTAGGCTTTGCTCGAGTTGTAGCTGGTCCAGGGTGTCGGCGTATTCCCGGGTGACCGCAAGTGACACTAAGCCAAAAACAGAGAGTAAGATACTGCATTTGGCAGATGTTGCTGTTTGGAAGGTCGCCCACCACTGGTCTCTACCGGTCTCGGGTGATTTAAAGGGGTTGTGCTACAAATGCACGTTATTCTCTATCTACAGGCTTAGTGGGGGTCCAACCACTGAGGTCCTCAGTGATCCAGCACAGAGGGCCTCAGCACATCCCAAAGTGTGCACCGCCTCTCCATTCACTTTAATGGGAGCACCAGAGATACATATATGGCCAAGCACTGTAAGGGTCTGTCCGTACTGCCGAGAAACAGGTATGAAAAAACCTGTAAAACATGCGTTCTGAGTGAACATTTACATTTTTGAAATCCTAGGCTTTGTATATGTTTTCATCCATTTTCTATAAGAAAAACGGATAAAGCTTCATAGTTCAATACTTTTTTTCCCTCCTCATCACAAAAAAACGTATTCGTTAAGCGCCTGGTAACACACAGCCATACCTTTCCATTGACTGCAATATTACAACAGAACATTCATATTTCCATACGTTTTTTGCTGGACAGAAAAAAGTAGCGGGCTGTCCTTCAATTCCACAAAAAAAAAAAATACGCAGAGACATATGCCAGGGTAAACGCCATATATTTGCATAGTTTAAACCATTTTACCCTAGGGTTTTGGTAAATGTTTAATTTTCATGTCTTTTTTTGCAAATAACGTGCGTTTCACGAATGGCCAGTGTGGACGGCCCCTAAGCCAGCCATCTGCAGCAGTAGCATTGAAGTGAATGGAGTGGCAATACACACAGAACCACTGCGGCCCACAACTTGGCATGGACTTCCCGGCAATTAGCCGCCAACCCCAATTGATCTTCTGGTTATCCCCTATTGCAATTATGGCACAACCCACTTTATGATAAGTGACCATGAGGTCTAATGGATTTGCGATATCTCAATTTTGTGTCGCTACAAACACATGGTGCTACAATGTCGCTCTACTTTATAGCACCACGTGCATTGATTTTCGGAGGACATGGGTGGGTGGCTTGAAATATAAGCCCTATCCTAAAAATAAGCCCTAGCTGCATAAAAAAAGGAATGCATCACCTTTCCGTCGCTGTCATCTCCTGCGCATGTTCTCTGAAGCTCCCGGCAGCTGCTTGAAGTTGTCCTGCAGAGCTTCCTGGTCGGGACTTTGAAAATCTCCGCCTCCAGGAAGCTCTGTCTCTGATTGGCTGAGCCAGCACTCGAGAACCAATCACAGCCATTCATTGATTGGCTGAGCTGCATGTTCGAGAACCAGTTAGAGTCAGAGCTTCCTGGAGGCGGGGACTTTCAAAGTTCCGACCAGGAAGCTCTGCAGGAGAACTTCAAGCAAGTCTGCCGGGGAGCTTCAGGGAAGTAAAAGTTGCATTGCACCGCAGAACAAGCCTTTTTTCGTGCCATGCAGTGCAACACATAGAAAGGCTCCATAGGGAAACATGGGCTACAAAAAATTGCAAATCGCTGCTTTCTATAGCATGCCACGATTGTGTAGTCTCGCAATATCGCAGGCATTCTCGTGTGGAAGAACCCATTGGAAACCATGGGCTTCACATACATGCATTTTGTAGCAAGATTTTGTAGCCCATGTGAAAGAGGCCTAAAGGTTTAGTGAGTGGGTGAGGGTACAGGTAGCCATGTGTGGCCCCATTCTGAGTTTGGCTATGGGACCCCATGAGTTCTGTGCACACATCTGGCTGCGGAGATAAAGTTGCTCCTTGAGGAGAGCTCCAAGTTTGCATAGGTAGTCTTATATGGGTCATACAATGCTTCCTGGGAAAAAGGTATGCAAATAAGTTATGGAAAAGTCTCTTCACAGTTCCACCTATTGGAAGGTGACTTCTCTAGAAGTCAATGTCTGACCAATCAACAGGTCAATAGAAGCCAAACCAGGGATCTATTCCTTCTAGAGAAGACTCTGGTTTGGCTTCTCTGCTTAGTCATGTTACAAGGCTTGTTCTGTGGTGTCACTGTAGACGACACCTCGCTGCGCCCTCATTAACCCACCGGACCAATAGGGTATTAAGTATCCAAACCCAAAGTCTACATCACCCCCCGAGATACAAGATGTATGGCAGGTCCATCCCTGAGGACGGCCACAGATCACATACATATGCCTGTCACTGAGCTCCACGTTTCTTACCTCTATTCAACTTTAAGAACTTATTTTCTCTTTTTTCAAACTTTGCACATATGGCTTCTTTTTGTTGCCGCTCATCTTCAAGCTGCAAGAAAAGTTTAAAAATGACAAAAAAAAATGTGACGACCCGGAATTTACAAATCCTTCTCCTTGTTAATTGAATTTGTCCCTAGTGTCACCAATAGACATTACAATCCATATGTAGATGACATGCACACACCTTATAGTATGGCTATTACTGCTGACAACCAGCCCCTATATCATGTGTGAAAGGTAGTCACAGCCCCACCCACTGCTGATGACATCACTGATATGATATGTGATCAGGCATGAGATCCACACAGCTTATACTACAGTAACATCATTTATTACTACTGACAACCAGCCCTTATGTCATGTTTGAGAGGTAGTCACAGCCCCGACTACTGCTGATGACATCACTGATATAATGACATGTGATCAGACATGAAATCTGCACACCTTATACTACAGTGACATCATCTATTACTGCTGACAACCAGCCCTTATGTCATGTTTGAGAGGTAGTCACAGCCCCGACTACTGCAGATGACATCACTGATATAATGACATGTGATCAGACATGAAATCTGCACACCTTATACTACAGTGACATCATCTATTACTGCTGACAACCAGCTCTTATGTCATGTTTGAGAGGTAGTCACAGACACGTCGTCTTCTCACCTCCTTGTGTAGCCTCATTGTCTGTATTCTTCGTTTGTGAAGCTCAGATTCAATTTGTTCACGTTCTTCTGACAATTTCTGGATCTTCTCCATCAAATCTAGAAAGGAAGAAAATACTGAGAACACGAACACATCAGACGGTAAGTACCAGGCTCCTCCCACCATAGACCTCTGTGTAGGGTTTCCACCTTTCGTCACCAAAAAATACCAGCCAAGCTAAAAGGGGACGAGGTTTGAGGATGTGATTTGGGGCGTGGCTTATCATGATGTATGTTTTTACCTCCGGCAGATGGAGACCTGCCCCAACACCAAGCAAGGTTTCTGCTATGATGTACGCCAACTTTTGGTGTTCATGATGTAGTAGGCATGGACACGCCCCCTATAGTGAAGCCTCACCCACCCATTTTAAAATAATTACAAAAAAGCCACATATTTTGCACATACATTTTTTGGGGGTGGCATATATTTTACAGTGGGCACACATACTTTTCCAGTGGCAGATATCCTTTTCAAAGGGCACACTGTACTTTTTGGGGGTGACACATATACTTTTGGGGGAGGGGCTCACATACTTTTGGGGCCCACATACTATTTAAGTGGGCCCCGATTTTCTGGGGATACATATGCTTTTCAGGGGAACACATACTTTTTGGGGACATACATACTTTTTTCTTGAGGCACACAATTTTTTTTTTGAGAGATACTTTCCAAGAACGGGGTATATGTACTTTTCAGGAACACAGATATATGTACATTTTTCAGGGGGTCACAAATACTTTTCAAGAAGAGGACATAAACGCTTGCACATATATTTTAGCAGAGGCACATATAATTTCCAAGGGGCTCAAATGCTTTTAGGGCATATTTACTTTTTAAAAAGGGAGCAAACATACTTTTATAAGGAGCAGATACTTTTTAAGGAGTGAGTTGTCACTAAGACACCTTTTTGTATATAAGGATTTGGTTGTTATGCCATACTAGTCCATTCCCGTAATTATTAGACCTCTGACAATATAGTAGAATTACTCTGTGTGTGTGTAGACGTGGGGGAATGGGAGGGTAATTATGTTAATGAGGTATGTGCATTATATTCACTGTTATCGCCCTGTGTATCTGTGAGAAGACAAACAGGTAAGGTCAGGTGAGAAGACTGCAGGTAAACAGGTAAGGTCAGGTGAGGAGACAGCATTTGAGCCAGTAACTGGAGCTCCATGAGTCATCCTCCGGCCTTACAATGCTTAGGGATGGAAGAGTGAATGTTGCACATCTCTCCAGACTTTACCTTTAATTATTCGCTGGTCTACATGAGAAGAACCTGATTCCTCCTCTGTCACACAGTGGTCATCAGTAACCAAAGACCGGACCCTGTCTGGCGGTTCACACGGCATTGGAATAATAGTTGGAGTGTCGATCGAGTTCAGTTTCTCATTCTCTTCCCGTGCCTGTAATCCCAAAGAGAGCAGTTACAAAGAACATCTCTTGTTCTGGATGATCTGGCTTGTCCATTCATGTGAATAGACTGGACTGTGCAATACTTCACTTTCCCTGCGGGGGTGCTGCAGGGAAATTCAACAAAGTATAGATGTGGATTTTCTATTTTTTTTATCTCAGATTTGTTTTTTTCTTTTTGACCTGTAATTCTGGTTGTCTGTAATTGACCTGAGTCACAGGTTCCTCAGCTCGCTCCTTGAGTGATAGCTCAGTCTCATACTCGGCTTCCAGTATTGTGAATTCATTCAGAAGCTGCTGGGACACTGTGGAAAAAACATTTAACAGTAAAAACATGTATCATCTAGAGGTAGATGTCCTGCTATCACCCAACCACAGCTGCTCCCTCAAACCTCTTCATGGCCTTCCCCATTGAGTAGACCCTTACATAATGCTTCACATGGCAATGAGATATTGCGGTGGATGTTTTTGGGATACCCATGAGTGTGAAGAGTCAGTTCTAGACTCCACCCACATCAGAATTATGATAGCCCTGAGGTTCACTGGTCTACACTTACGTTCATCAAGTTCCTGGAGCTGCTTCTGACCATCTTCATCCTGGGAAAGAAGATAAGGCAGAATAAAACTTTTATCACTATGGCCGATTAGCATATAATGACATATCTGCCAGGGCCTTATCACCAAAAATAGGTCAAATCAGGACACACCCTCAGACTGATGGTACCAGCTGTCCTCCTGTAACATTACCTTTGTATTCTGATATTACTATCCCTGCTCAAACCACCTTGGCCTTTCTCTGATGTTACTACTCCTCACAGATAACTCCACCTCCTCATACTGATGTCACCAGCCCCTCTCCCAGATAATTCAGCCCCTTTACTATGATGTCACTAGCCACCTCCAGTAAACTCTGCCCCCTCACACTGAAGTCACCATCCTTCTCCTTTCTACTACTACTGATGTCACCAGCCTTCCGAGATAACTCCTCCTTCTCGTAGTGATGTCACCAAAACTCCCAGATAACTCCTAATTCTCATAGTGCTGTCACCAGTACTCCCAGATAACTCCTTCTTCTCATAGTGATGTCATCAGCACTCCCAAATAACTCCACCTCTTCATTCTGATGTCAGCAGCCCTCATAGACAACCCAGAATGTATTAAATGCAGATAGTTTGTAGGGCAGAGAGTAGGATATGGCTGACTGTACATTATGGGGGAGGCCATGTATTTCAGTAATTACCTCGCTGATGATGTCCGATTCAGAACTGCTGGATAGTTGGAGATCTGGATGATGGAGAAAGAGTAAACCAACAATTACCAAGTGTGTAGCATTGACCTATGTTCGGCATCTCCATACTGGCGCCTCATTGTTAGGGGACCATCCAGAGGGTAACAACTAGGTCCTGTATGCTCTCTTACCCTGGTGGAGCAGATCAGTGTCAGGGTGGCACCCTCTTTCAGATAAAGGCTGAAGCTGTTCTTACATAATTAGTTGTCTACTATACAACCATACTATACACAGCTATACATACATTACTGTGTGTACATATATTACTCTATCTGGCCAGCCACGGAAGCATGACAATGTTGTGGGGGCTTCTGTGACCCCCTTGTGTGTGTGGCCGAGCATTATCCTGCTGGAAGCCGCCATGAGAGGAACACATGTGACTGCAGGATGTCCTGAACATATCGCTGAGCTGTCATTGTCCCTGGTACCACTTCTAGGGGTGACCGACTGTCGTATTCGATGGCCCCCCACAGACCATCACACCAGTAGGGGTCAGTGTGCCCCTCCATAGCAAAGGCAGGATTGAGGCACTCATCGGAGGTCTCCAAACAGGAACATGGCCATCATCGGCGCCAAAACTACATCTCGATTCATTGCTGAAGACAACCCGGTTCCCCTCTGCAGTGACCTCTGAATGGTGAAACTGGACTGCTATAAACAGAGGTGACAGTGGGTGTCTGAGGCTGTACATGCAATGGGCACCAGAAGACAAAATATCCTTCAGGCAAGCTCCTGGAAATGGTTTCAAAAGACACAGGGGTGTAATGATGGCGCCCCCTGTCTCTGGATGGCAGACAATGAAACAGTTGGAGCTGGTGCTTGTCGGACAATCAGACGCTCCTCTCTACTGGTGGTCTGTAGGGGGCGTCCTGAGCTTGGTCACCTTGTGTGCCCTCACACATCCATTGGTCCCAACAATTCCTAACAGTCTGGTCAGACACTCCTCTCTACTGGTGGTCTCTCGGGGCATCCTGAGCCCAGTCACCTTGTGTGCCCCCATGCACTGGTCCCAACACCTCCTAACAGTCTGGTCAGAAGTTCCTCTCTACTGGTGGTCTGTAAGGGACGTCCCGAGCCCGGTCATCTTATGTACCCCCATGCATTGGTCCCAACACCCCCTAACAGTCTGGTCAGATGAACCTCTTTACTAGTGGTCTGTTGGGGCATCCTGTGCCTGGTCACATGGTGTGCCTTCATCCACTGGTCCCAACACCCCCTAACAGTCTAGACAGACGCTCCTCTCTACTGGTGGTCTGTAGGGGGCGTCCTGAGCGCGGTCACCTTGTGTGCCCCCATCCACTGGTCCCAACACCTCCTAACAGTCTGGTCAGATGGTCCTCTCTACTGGTGGTCTCTAGGGGGTGTCCTGAGCCCGGTCACCTTGTGTGCCCTCACACATCCACTGGTCCCAACACCTCCTTACAGTCAAATTAGAATGGCCAGTGGGGGATAATTCATCAATACGACCATCCAGCTTCTCACATCCCAATAATGCGCCCCTCTCAGACTCTGGTAACGAGGTGACACCTCTTCTCTGCGTCATAGAGGCATCTAGTGGTCAACAAGCTCTATACAAGCAGAAGAATAGGCCACTACACACAAGGGGCCTCTGAGAGCCTTTTATAGGCCAAGGGAGGAACCATGTTTAGGCCTCCGGTGACAAGACCGTCCATCTAATCACTACAACTCTCAACATTTACAGATCTGCCTGAGATGAAACTGCATGCTGAGGTTTAAAGCAAAACGACAACTTCTTCTGGGGGCCAGATTTCATTTGACAAAGAGTGTGCATGCATGTTACAATATACCCCCTATTATACATGGCAATACACATATTATTATACATACATACATTACTATAGCCTCTACTACACATAGTTATACATACATTATTATATATAGGTTACTATATACCTAGTTATACACATATATTATTATACGCCCCCTACTATATGTACTGTACACTATTACACATATATACCATACTGTGCAACACAGACCTATAACCTGACTGGGCTGTTACCTTTCCCACTGAGTATAACCCAGAGGAGGGTCCTACACCTGCGGACCCCCTGATAGTAGCATCACCTGTGAGCCGGCGGATCTCCTCTTCTATACTGGAGATATCGATGTCAGCGTCCGGCTCCACTGCAGCCTCCGCCATGTTCTGATGGGGGAAACTAATCGTAAGAGAAGGAACTAAGATTTATATTTATACTATAAGGGAAATGAAACCCGGCTCCCTCTCCGGCATGTGCAGAGCTTATCACTTCTCTAATGCAGACGGGCGAGGAGAAGGAGCGCTGACTTCCTGCTGCGGGCACCATATGACTTCAGTGTGAAGAGACTTGTCTTACTCAATCCACCTTCTTATTTCCACTTCAGTCCCTTTCCTTCACATATTTACATTGTTTTTGCCGTACTTAAAAAATCTGTAAAATTGAAAAAAAAATAAAAATCAATAGTTTTTGTTATCTGACAAAAGGATCCATCATTTACTTAATCGCTTCCAGGATTAGTTGATAGTAGAAGAAAAGATTACTCGGGAATTGTGAGGTGTAACTAGCGTGACTTTACACAGGATGGCTGTGGTCCCCATAGTCTCTCAAAAGAGGGGGTACAAATGACAGTTGATCATAGAATAGAATCCTAGACTGGTAGAGTTGGAAGTGTCCTCAGGTGTCATCGGGACCTCTGGTGTCATCGGGTCCTCCCGGGGTCATCGGGTCATCAGGTCCTCCGGGGTCATCGGGTCCAACCCCCTGCTCAGTGCAGGATCACTAAATCATCCCAGACAAATATCTGTCCAGTCGTTGTTTAAAGACTTCCATTGAAGGAGAACTCCCCACCTCCTGTGCCAACCTGTTCCACTCATTGATTCCCCTCACCGTCTAATATCTAATTTGTGTCTCCTCCCTTTCAGTTTCATCCCATTGCTACTAGCCTTTCCTTGTGCAGATGAGAATAGGGCTGATCCTTCTGCACTGTGACAGCCCTTCAGATATTTGTAGGCAGCTATTAAGTCTCCTCTCAGCCTTCTCTTCTGCTGAACATTCCCAGATCCTTTAACCGTTCCTCATAGGACATGATTTGCAGACGCTCACCATCTTGGTAACTCTTCTCTGAACTTGCTCCAGTTTGTTGATGTCTTAAAGTGGGGTGCCCAGAACTGGACCCAGTATTCCAGATGAGGTCTGACCAAGGAAGAGTAGAGGGGACAATGACCTCACATGATCTAGACTCCATGGTTCCATACTGACTGATACAAAGGTAGAAGGGCAGGTAGAAACAGCAGTTCACAAGAGCATGAGTGAGGCAAGACGCTACGAGTATATAGGGGAAGGGCAAAGGTGCAAATTACTGATGAACAACCCATAACTCTGCTATTGTGCATTGATGGGGGATTAGTATTTTTGCAGAACAGTTTGGAGCTGTTAGGGGAGCTGCTCCACATGGGTAGTGTGGGTGTTCCATAGCTGTTTGGTCTAGTTTGCTTTATCTAACCCCTTAGTGGTCACCAATACACCTCTTTATGGTGGCCACTAGTAGGATTAAACCTGCAATACATCTTTATAAGGTGGTGACGTAGCTGACTACTGACAGCCAGATATTGCAGATATTGTCTCCTCTGTTTGTTGTCAGGGTAACAGTCCATATCTTCTATAGAAGGAGATAGCAGAGGAGACCGACATGTAAATCTGATGGCCGGGATCTCAGGAGGGCCAGCGCACAAGCTCCCGTCCCGGGCCACCAGCTACCGCCATGCTCTGCTATTTCCACAGAAGTACTGGTCTGTCTCCTTGGCAACAAGCAGTAAACAACCAGAGGAATCAATATCTGCAGGATCTGGAGAACGGAGCATTCTAGAAATAAACATCTTATGGGTGAGAGCATTGGTTTGTGGTTTAGAACACATTGAAATCGGATTCCTGAGATGGGAATGCCTCACACATGAGAGATGGAAGTAGATTTATTTGTGACATTGATGCATGAGGTCTTGTTTTTTGTACTTTGGGTGTATTTTACATGGAATTGTATTTTTTTCTCTTATGAGCAAAATGCAAAGTTTTCCACTATTGTTTATTTTTTGTGCTCTTTGAACAATCTGAAACACCTTTTACATTTATGTTACATGCTGTTACTAAAGGGGATCATTTTGGCTTAATATTTATTTTTTGAAGGATTGGTCAGTTATCTTATTTTATTAAACTGAGTTCCTTTTTGTCCAACTTGGCAACTTCTCGCTTTTTTGCCATAATACATTGGAATACGTACACATGGCTGGCTACATGCAACCTGTGCGGTTGTACAGGGTGACGGCCACCAGGTTGTAGAGGGAGCACTAGGAGGATGTAGACTGGGGTGATCTTCCCCTTTAGGTCCGCCTGGCCAGATGATCTTCGTCCTCCGTGTGGCAGCATCTTGTATAGCTACATAAATCATCTTCCTCCTGACTCTGTTTCCTCCCTCTGATGCCTCAAGGTACTGCTGTCAGCCCATCAGTGCCTGCAACATAATCGCTTAGTTGTGCTACTCTATTTATGCTATGATCTTGGACCTTGTGCTGTACTTATGTTATGGTCTTGGTTCTGGTGCTGTATGTATGTTGTGAGCTTGGTTTTGGTGAACTTCATTTTTGTGGATTTATATTATAAGCTTGGTTTTGGTGCTGTAATTATGTTGTGAACTTGAGCTCTGGAGCTGTATTTATGTACTGAGCTTGATTCTGGTACTGTATCTATCTTATGAGCTTGGTTCCGGTGCTGTATTTATGTTATGAACATGGCTGTGCATCTGTATTTTTGCTATGTGCTTGGTTCTGTATTTATATACTGAACTTGGTTCTGGTGCTGTATTTAGGTACTGAACTTATCTGGCTGACTACATATCTTCAGGGCTTAAGGCCATTGCGCCTGCCCTACGGCGATTGTGCCGGTGGCGATTGTGCCTGCCTTATGGCGATCGTGCCTATGGCGACCGTGTCTGCTTTGCAGACCTTCAGGTATTGTATTTTTGGCTTTTTCAGTGAATATGTGTTTTTTTTCTTTTTCCTCACCTCTGTGATTTTATGTAATTTATTGTGAGTTAGCGTAGGTACTGACGGAAGCGGTGTGACCTCGACGCGGTCCGTCAGCCTATGCGTTTTGGCCAAAATGCAGTACCAACACCCGCATTTTATTAGTATGCATTAGTATCTTTGTATGTAGTTTGCTAGTTGGTGGGGGAGCCCAAGATGTCAGCCAGTGTGGCCCACCTTGGAGATACAGGGCAACCCGCTGTCATATCAGCCAGGGTTGATATCCTGTATGGTGGGTCACCACCCATCTATGGCTGACATCCTTGGTATCGTTCACATGTGCAGGCTATTAGTATATGCAGTCACTCCTCCCCAATTTGGGCTGGGTTGAGTGGGTGACTGCATATTAGCCTGCCAGGAACAAGCTGCTCCTCCACACATTATTATCTGGCTGACTACATATCTTCAGGGCTTAAGGCCATTGCGCCTGCCCTACGGCGATTGTGCCGGTGGCGATTGTGCCTGCCTTATGGCGATCGTGCCTATGGCGACCGTGTCTGCTTTGCAGACCTTCAGGTATTGTATTTTTGGCTTTTTCAGTGAATATGTGTTTTTTTTCTTTTTCCTCACCTCTGTGATTTTATGTAATTTATTGTGAGTTAGCGTAGGTACTGACGGAAGCGGTGTGACCTCGACGCGGTCCGTCAGCCTATGCGTTTTGGCCAAAATGCAGTACCAACACCCGCATTTTATTAGTATGCATTAGTATCTTTGTATGTAGTTTGCTAGTTGGTGGGGGAGCCCAAGATGTCAGCCAGTGTGGCCCACCTTGGAGATACAGGGCAACCCGCTGTCATATCAGCCAGGGTTGATATCCTGTATGGTGGGTCACCACCCATCTATGGCTGACATCCTTGGTATCGTTCACATGTGCAGGCTATTAGTATATGCAGTCACTCCTCCCCAATTTGGGCTGGGTTGAGTGGGTGACTGCATATTAGCCTGCCAGGAACAAGCTGCTCCTCCACACATTATTATCTGGCTGACTACATATCTTCAGGGCTTAAGGCCATTGCGCCTGCCCTACGGCGATTGTGCCGGTGGCGATTGTGCCTGCCTTATGGCGATCGTGCCTATGGCGACCGTGTCTGCTTTGCAGACCTTCAGGTATTGTATTTTTGGCTTTTTCAGTGAATATGTGTTTTTTTTCTTTTTCCTCACCTCTGTGATTTTATGTAATTTATTGTGAGTTAGCGTAGGTACTGACGGAAGCGGTGTGACCTCGACGCGGTCCGTCAGCCTATGCGTTTTGGCCAAAATGCAGTACCAACACCCGCATTTTATTAGTATGCATTAGTATCTTTGTATGTAGTTTGCTAGTTGGTGGGGGAGCCCAAGATGTCAGCCAGTGTGGCCCACCTTGGAGATACAGGGCAACCCGCTGTCATATCAGCCAGGGTTGATATCCTGTATGGTGGGTCACCACCCATCTATGGCTGACATCCTTGGTATCGTTCACATGTGCAGGCTATTAGTATATGCAGTCACTCCTCCCCAATTTGGGCTGGGTTGAGTGGGTGACTGCATATTAGCCTGCCAGGAACAAGCTGCTCCTCCACACATTATTATCTGGCTGACTACATATCTTCAGGGCTTAAGGCCATTGCGCCTGCCCTACGGCGATTGTGCCGGTGGCGATTGTGCCTGCCTTATGGCGATCGTGCCTATGGCGACCGTGTCTGCTTTGCAGACCTTCAGGTATTGTATTTTTGGCTTTTTCAGTGAATATGTGTTTTTTTTCTTTTTCCTCACCTCTGTGATTTTATGTAATTTATTGTGAGTTAGCGTAGGTACTGACGGAAGCGGTGTGACCTCGACGCGGTCCGTCAGCCTATGCGTTTTGGCCAAAATGCAGTACCAACACCCGCATTTTATTAGTATGCATTAGTATCTTTGTATGTAGTTTGCTAGTTGGTGGGGGAGCCCAAGATGTCAGCCAGTGTGGCCCACCTTGGAGATACAGGGCAACCCGCTGTCATATCAGCCAGGGTTGATATCCTGTATGGTGGGTCACCACCCATCTATGGCTGACATCCTTGGTATCGTTCACATGTGCAGGCTATTAGTATATGCAGTCACTCCTCCCCAATTTGGGCTGGGTTGAGTGGGTGACTGCATATTAGCCTGCCAGGAACAAGCTGCTCCTCCACACATTATTATCTGGCTGACTACATATCTTCAGGGCTTAAGGCCATTGCGCCTGCCCTACGGCGATTGTGCCGGTGGCGATTGTGCCTGCCTTATGGCGATCGTGCCTATGGCGACCGTGTCTGCTTTGCAGACCTTCAGGTATTGTATTTTTGGCTTTTTCAGTGAATATGTGTTTTTTTTCTTTTTCCTCACCTCTGTGATTTTATGTAATTTATTGTGAGTTAGCGTAGGTACTGACGGAAGCGGTGTGACCTCGACGCGGTCCGTCAGCCTATGCGTTTTGGCCAAAATGCAGTACCAACACCCGCATTTTATTAGTATGCATTAGTATCTTTGTATGTAGTTTGCTAGTTGGTGGGGGAGCCCAAGATGTCAGCCAGTGTGGCCCACCTTGGAGATACAGGGCAACCCGCTGTCATATCAGCCAGGGTTGATATCCTGTATGGTGGGTCACCACCCATCTATGGCTGACATCCTTGGTATCGTTCACATGTGCAGGCTATTAGTATATGCAGTCACTCCTCCCCAATTTGGGCTGGGTTGAGTGGGTGACTGCATATTAGCCTGCCAGGAACAAGCTGCTCCTCCACACATTATTATCTGGCTGACTACATATCTTCAGGGCTTAAGGCCATTGCGCCTGCCCTACGGCGATTGTGCCGGTGGCGATTGTGCCTGCCTTATGGCGATCGTGCCTATGGCGACCGTGTCTGCTTTGCAGACCTTCAGGTATTGTATTTTTGGCTTTTTCAGTGAATATGTGTTTTTTTTCTTTTTCCTCACCTCTGTGATTTTATGTAATTTATTGTGAGTTAGCGTAGGTACTGACGGAAGCGGTGTGACCTCGACGCGGTCCGTCAGCCTATGCGTTTTGGCCAAAATGCAGTACCAACACCCGCATTTTATTAGTATGCATTAGTATCTTTGTATGTAGTTTGCTAGTTGGTGGGGGAGCCCAAGATGTCAGCCAGTGTGGCCCACCTTGGAGATACAGGGCAACCCGCTGTCATATCAGCCAGGGTTGATATCCTGTATGGTGGGTCACCACCCATCTATGGCTGACATCCTTGGTATCGTTCACATGTGCAGGCTATTAGTATATGCAGTCACTCCTCCCCAATTTGGGCTGGGTTGAGTGGGTGACTGCATATTAGCCTGCCAGGAACAAGCTGCTCCTCCACACATTATTATCTGGCTGACTACATATCTTCAGGGCTTAAGGCCATTGCGCCTGCCCTACGGCGATTGTGCCGGTGGCGATTGTGCCTGCCTTATGGCGATCGTGCCTATGGCGACCGTGTCTGCTTTGCAGACCTTCAGGTATTGTATTTTTGGCTTTTTCAGTGAATATGTGTTTTTTTTCTTTTTCCTCACCTCTGTGATTTTATGTAATTTATTGTGAGTTAGCGTAGGTACTGACGGAAGCGGTGTGACCTCGACGCGGTCCGTCAGCCTATGCGTTTTGGCCAAAATGCAGTACCAACACCCGCATTTTATTAGTATGCATTAGTATCTTTGTATGTAGTTTGCTAGTTGGTGGGGGAGCCCAAGATGTCAGCCAGTGTGGCCCACCTTGGAGATACAGGGCAACCCGCTGTCATATCAGCCAGGGTTGATATCCTGTATGGTGGGTCACCACCCATCTATGGCTGACATCCTTGGTATCGTTCACATGTGCAGGCTATTAGTATATGCAGTCACTCCTCCCCAATTTGGGCTGGGTTGAGTGGGTGACTGCATATTAGCCTGCCAGGAACAAGCTGCTCCTCCACACATTATTATCTGGCTGACTACATATCTTCAGGGCTTAAGGCCATTGCGCCTGCCCTACGGCGATTGTGCCGGTGGCGATTGTGCCTGCCTTATGGCGATCGTGCCTATGGCGACCGTGTCTGCTTTGCAGACCTTCAGGTATTGTATTTTTGGCTTTTTCAGTGAATATGTGTTTTTTTTCTTTTTCCTCACCTCTGTGATTTTATGTAATTTATTGTGAGTTAGCGTAGGTACTGACGGAAGCGGTGTGACCTCGACGCGGTCCGTCAGCCTATGCGTTTTGGCCAAAATGCAGTACCAACACCCGCATTTTATTAGTATGCATTAGTATCTTTGTATGTAGTTTGCTAGTTGGTGGGGGAGCCCAAGATGTCAGCCAGTGTGGCCCACCTTGGAGATACAGGGCAACCCGCTGTCATATCAGCCAGGGTTGATATCCTGTATGGTGGGTCACCACCCATCTATGGCTGACATCCTTGGTATCGTTCACATGTGCAGGCTATTAGTATATGCAGTCACTCCTCCCCAATTTGGGCTGGGTTGAGTGGGTGACTGCATATTAGCCTGCCAGGAACAAGCTGCTCCTCCACACATTATTATCTGGCTGACTACATATCTTCAGGGCTTAAGGCCATTGCGCCTGCCCTACGGCGATTGTGCCGGTGGCGATTGTGCCTGCCTTATGGCGATCGTGCCTATGGCGACCGTGTCTGCTTTGCAGACCTTCAGGTATTGTATTTTTGGCTTTTTCAGTGAATATGTGTTTTTTTTCTTTTTCCTCACCTCTGTGATTTTATGTAATTTATTGTGAGTTAGCGTAGGTACTGACGGAAGCGGTGTGACCTCGACGCGGTCCGTCAGCCTATGCGTTTTGGCCAAAATGCAGTACCAACACCCGCATTTTATTAGTATGCATTAGTATCTTTGTATGTAGTTTGCTAGTTGGTGGGGGAGCCCAAGATGTCAGCCAGTGTGGCCCACCTTGGAGATACAGGGCAACCCGCTGTCATATCAGCCAGGGTTGATATCCTGTATGGTGGGTCACCACCCATCTATGGCTGACATCCTTGGTATCGTTCACATGTGCAGGCTATTAGTATATGCAGTCACTCCTCCCCAATTTGGGCTGGGTTGAGTGGGTGACTGCATATTAGCCTGCCAGGAACAAGCTGCTCCTCCACACATTATTATCTGGCTGACTACATATCTTCAGGGCTTAAGGCCATTGCGCCTGCCCTACGGCGATTGTGCCGGTGGCGATTGTGCCTGCCTTATGGCGATCGTGCCTATGGCGACCGTGTCTGCTTTGCAGACCTTCAGGTATTGTATTTTTGGCTTTTTCAGTGAATATGTGTTTTTTTTCTTTTTCCTCACCTCTGTGATTTTATGTAATTTATTGTGAGTTAGCGTAGGTACTGACGGAAGCGGTGTGACCTCGACGCGGTCCGTCAGCCTATGCGTTTTGGCCAAAATGCAGTACCAACACCCGCATTTTATTAGTATGCATTAGTATCTTTGTATGTAGTTTGCTAGTTGGTGGGGGAGCCCAAGATGTCAGCCAGTGTGGCCCACCTTGGAGATACAGGGCAACCCGCTGTCATATCAGCCAGGGTTGATATCCTGTATGGTGGGTCACCACCCATCTATGGCTGACATCCTTGGTATCGTTCACATGTGCAGGCTATTAGTATATGCAGTCACTCCTCCCCAATTTGGGCTGGGTTGAGTGGGTGACTGCATATTAGCCTGCCAGGAACAAGCTGCTCCTCCACACATTATTATCTGGCTGACTACATATCTTCAGGGCTTAAGGCCATTGCGCCTGCCCTACGGCGATTGTGCCGGTGGCGATTGTGCCTGCCTTATGGCGATCGTGCCTATGGCGACCGTGTCTGCTTTGCAGACCTTCAGGTATTGTATTTTTGGCTTTTTCAGTGAATATGTGTTTTTTTTCTTTTTCCTCACCTCTGTGATTTTATGTAATTTATTGTGAGTTAGCGTAGGTACTGACGGAAGCGGTGTGACCTCGACGCGGTCCGTCAGCCTATGCGTTTTGGCCAAAATGCAGTACCAACACCCGCATTTTATTAGTATGCATTAGTATCTTTGTATGTAGTTTGCTAGTTGGTGGGGGAGCCCAAGATGTCAGCCAGTGTGGCCCACCTTGGAGATACAGGGCAACCCGCTGTCATATCAGCCAGGGTTGATATCCTGTATGGTGGGTCACCACCCATCTATGGCTGACATCCTTGGTATCGTTCACATGTGCAGGCTATTAGTATATGCAGTCACTCCTCCCCAATTTGGGCTGGGTTGAGTGGGTGACTGCATATTAGCCTGCCAGGAACAAGCTGCTCCTCCACACATTATTATCTGGCTGACTACATATCTTCAGGGCTTAAGGCCATTGCGCCTGCCCTACGGCGATTGTGCCGGTGGCGATTGTGCCTGCCTTATGGCGATCGTGCCTATGGCGACCGTGTCTGCTTTGCAGACCTTCAGGTATTGTATTTTTGGCTTTTTCAGTGAATATCTGAACTTAGTTCTGGTCTGTCTGTCTGTCTCTCTCTGTCTACCTCTCTCTCTCTATCTGTCTCTTTCATTGTTTGTCTCTCTCTCTCTGTTTCTGTCTGTCTCTCTTTCTTTCTCAGTATCGCTCTGTCTCTCTCTGTGTCTCTTTTGTTCTCTTTCTGTCTCTGTCTCTCGCTCTCTCTTTCTGTCTCTATTGCTCTCTCCGTCTCTCTATCGCTCTCTCTATGTCTCTCTATCGCCTTCTCTGGTTCTCCTATCGCTCTCTCTCTATGTCTCTCTATCGCCTTCTCTGGCTCTCTTTCTCTCTGTCTTTCTATTGCTTTCTCTGTCTATCGCTCTCATTCTGTTTGTCTATCGGTCTTTTTCTGCCTGTTTCTCTCTGTCTCTCTATTGCTATTTCTCTATATTTGTCTCTCTATCGCTCTCTCTATGCTCTCTCTCTGTGTTTCTCTGTCTCTCTATCGCTCTCTCTATGCTCTCTCTCTGTCTCTCTATTGCCCTCTCTCTGTCTCTCTTTCGCTATCTCTGTCTCTCTATTGTTCTCTCTTTCTGTCTGTCTCTCTCTACTGCTCTCATTCTTTCTCTATCACTCTCTGTCTGTTTCTTTATTGCTCTCTCTGTCTCTCTCTCTATTACTCTATCTATCTGTCACTATTGTGCTCTCTCTCTGTCTGTCTATCACTCTCTCGCTGTTTCTATCGCTCTTTTCTTCACTGTTTCTCTCTATCGCTCTCTGTCCCTCTATTGCTCTTTCTCTCTGTTTGTTTGTCTGTCTCTCTCTGTCTCTCCATCGCTGTCTCTCTCTCTATGTGTCTCTCTATCGCTCTTTCTCTCACTCTCTATTGCTCTCTCACTCTGTCTCTTTATTGTTCTTTCTCTCTGTCTTTCTCTCTCTCTCTCTGTCTCTCTATCACTCTCTCAACGTGTCTCTCTTTTGCTCTCTGTTTATTGCTCTGTGCCTCTATCACTCTCTGCCTCTGTCTCTCTCTCCCTGTGTCTCTATCGCTATCTCTCTTTCGTTCTCTGTCTCCATTGCTCTCTGTTTCTATTGCTATCTCTCTATGGCTCTGTCACTCTGTCTCTCTATCGCTGTCTCTCTCTCTCTATTGCTCTTTCTCTCACTGTCTCTCTTATCGCTCTTTCTCTGCCTCTCTCTCTATCGCTGTTGGTTGGGCAGTGTATGTTGCAGCTTAGCAGTGTATGCAGTGTTGCTTAGCAACGCTTCACTCATTCCAGCGCATTCCTGAAGCACAGCAGCGCCACCCATAGACATAACATTGTAACTTCCAACCCGCCTGACAGTCCCTGACTGTATTACACTCACATGTGATGATGTTCCGGCAGCGGTGAGCGTGTGTCCCATCTAATGACCCCAACATCATACACCAAAGTTACAGCAAAGTGTGGGGCAAGAAGAAGCCTGGAGGCGCATTTATATTAGATGAGCTTGGTTCTGGCAAAAACAAATTCAGCACAAGGTACCATCTAACCCAAGTCCAATTACAGATTGTCCCATATATTAGTCATCAGCCCCTGGATTGTGGCTACTTGTGGGGCCAACATCTGGGATACAAATGTTAAACAGCCTGGGTTGCGTTCTTCTCTAAGCTGTCACTGCTGACCCCTGCAGGTAATCTGCAGCGACAACTGCTATATACGTCGCTGGGCCTTAATGGTCTGCCACCAATGCAGTGCACTGAAGAGTCCCTTTACATGGGCCAACAATAGAGCAAACCAATGTTTGTTCCTGATCAATGTCCCGTGTGAACACGTCTGCGATCGGTAAACGCTTGTTGGTCAAGGGATTGCATTGTTAGTGCAGGTAGAAAGATGCTTGTTCATTGGCCGCCGCGTCCCCTTGTGCCGCGGGGAGCGAGCCGGGAAATGCAAACTTACTGGTGATGATCTGCCACATGTAAGATCAGTGGCGAGCATCACTTGACAAGCCATATTACCAACCCAAAAATCCGCTCCACCCTAAAGCTCCATTTAGACGGGACGAATGTCATGCAAATGATTGCCGCTCCTCGTCCACGCACATACCCGCTGCGGTGCTGCTGCACAGGAGCTAGAATTGCTGGTTCTCAGTGGGGCGGCTGCAGGAGATTTCACTCCCCGCTCCCCTGCCTCTCTCTATTGACATAACATAGCGGCTGTTCAGTACTGACCGACTGCTGGTTACACTGCTCGATCAGCTCATCGTCCAGCGCTATATGCTGCAGAAACGATGGGCGATGGCTGATCACTCAGTGTAAATAGCAGCCGTTCAGTACTGAACGGCCGCTATGTTAAGCCAATGGAGAAGGGCGGGGGAGCGCGAGGAGAGAAATCTCCTGTAGCCTCCCCGCCCCCTGCTGGCCGCTCTGTGAGTGAGCCAGCGATACTAGTTCCTGTGCAGCAGCACCGCAGCGAGTGTATGCGGTGACGAGGGGTGGCCATCGTTTGCCTGACACTCGTCCTGTCTAAATGGAGCTTGAAAAGCAGTGAATGGGGTGAGGTGAAAGATCAACAATCTCTGATTGAGCGCAACTGGAAGGGGGCAATAACTTTTTTCAAAGAAGAGTTAACTTACAAAAATCTAGCAGTAAGTCAACAACTGTGCAGTGTTTAGTCCCGTGCAAGATAATAGTAGATGGAATTCGGGAAGTGACTCTTTAGAGAAATAAAGGGAAGGTCGTAAAGTTGCCCTTGTAACAAGATTAGATAGCAGAGCCGTACCCTTGTTTTAGGAAATTAACAAAAGCATCTAAGGGCACATATTCTTACATTCCTGTTTTTACACCCCAGTCTACGTAAATTGTGCGCCCCTCTACCAGCACCTGGTAATACCTTAGTTTCATCTGACAGCACTTCCACATGTCAGATAAACACCGACATCAGCTCTCATTATAGCCACACTGGCCGCCCCCTAAAGCCTGGCCCTGCTAAGGGTTGCCACCTGGCCGGTAAACCATCCGCCCAACTGGTAATTAAGTCAAGGGCAATGAATAATAGGCAGAGTTCTTGCAATATGGTAAATCGAGCCGGGGGTAAGGGCAGGCAGCAATCAGGCAAGACATAGACAGTAGAGATAAGCGAGCACACTGGTCCGAGCTTGATGCTTGTTCGAGCATTAGGGTACTCGAGATGCTCGTTACTCGAGACGAGCACCACGCAGTACTCGAGTCAATCGCATTTCCTTCCCTGCATGTTTAGCGCCATTTTCTAGCCAATAGACATGCAGGGAAGGCATTACCACTTCCTGCTGTGACGTGCCAGCCCTATCCCACCCCCCTGCAGTGAGTGGCTGGCGAGATCAGGTGACCGCCGAGTACTTAAACTGGTCCTGCCTTCGGCTCACGTCACACATGCTGGCAGAGATTAGGGAAAGTGCTGCTGCTGATATAGGGACAGTGTTAGCGTAGGATCCTGTCATCAAGAACCCCAACGGTCCTTCTTAGGGCTACATCTGACCATGTGCATTACTGTTGTGGCTGGCTGGGAGCAGTTGTTCACCATTTTTTTAAAAGCATCAAGGCCTGTGCAGAGCATTTCAGCTATACCATTCTCAGTCTGCAGTGCATTACGCAGAGGTCTCATCGCTAAATGGTACTCTAATATTTCCTGGGCCACTGCAGAGCATTTCAGCTTTACTGTTTTATGTGAGCAGTGCCTTAGGCAGAGGTCTCATCGCTAAATAGTACGCTAATATTCCCGGGGCCCCTGCTGAGCATTTCACAGATACCATTCTCTGTGTTGGGTGAAGTAGCTGCAGTTATCAGCACTATTCACTGGCTTTATAGCTTTCTGCCCCTGTGCAGAGTGTCTCACAATACCCTTTACTTGGGAGGGTTGAGGTAGCCGCAGTAATCAGCACTATCCACTGGGTTAATAGTTTTCTGCCACTCCATACAGCCTCTCTTATTTACAAGTCTCTGTGAGCTCCCCAGCTTCATATCACAATTTGCGGGTCCACGTGGTAGACCTTTATTACAAGCAGAGCAGTGCGAGCAGGTCCTGTTGTGGATGGCAGATAACGCGTCCAGCAATGTGTCGAACCCCCAGTCTTCCACGCAGTCCACTACTCCTGGCCTAGGGACTGCAACTCTGAATCCTCTGGCTGCTGCTCCTCCTTCCTCCCAGCCTCATCACTCTATGAAAATGACATATTCTGAGCAGGCAGACTCCCAGGAACTGTTCTCGGGTCCCTGCCGTGAGTGGGAAAAAACGGTTCCTCACCCACTTGTCGTGACCGATGCCCAACCTTTGGAAAGTTCCCGGAGTCCGGGTGATGAGGCTGGAGACTTCCGGCAACTGTCTCAAGAGCTTTTTGTGGATGAGGATGATGAGACACAGTTGCCTGTCAGTGAGGTAGTAGTAAGGGCAGTAAGTCCGAGGGAGGAGCGCACAGAGGATTCGGGGGAAGAGCAGCTGGACGATGTGGTGACTGACCCCACCTGGTTTGCTAAGCCTACTGAGGACAGGGCTTCAAAGGGGGAGGCAAGTGCAGCAGCAGGACAGGTTGGAAGAGGCAGTGGGGTGGCCAGGGGTAAAGGGAGGGCCAGAGCGAAGAATCCCCCAACTGTTTCTCACAGCACCCTCTCGCGGCAAGTCTCCATGCAGAGGGCTAGGTGTTCATAGGTGTGGATGTTTTTTAGTGAGAGCGCGGACGACCGACGAACAGTGGTGTGCAAACTGTGCCGAACCAAGATCAGCCGGGGAGCCACCAGTACCAGCCTCACCACCACCAGCATGCGCAGGCATATGATGGCCAAGCACCCCACAAGGTGGGACGAAGGCCATTCACCGACTCCGGGTCACACCACTGCCTCTTCCCCTGTGCCACAACATGCCACAGATCCAGTCCCCCTCCCAGGACACAGGCACGAGCGCCTCCCAGTCTGCACCCACACTCTCACCTCTATGGTCCTCCACTCCATCCAGCAATGTCTCTAATACTACCGTTGGAGCGAAAGCGGAAATACGCCGCCACCCACCAGCATGCACAAGCTTTAAACGTGCACATTGCCAAATTAATCAGCCTGGAGATGCTGCTGTACAGGCTTGTGGAAACAGAGGCTTTCAAAAACATGATGTTGGCGGCGGCGGCCCCGCACTACTCGGTCCCCAGTTGCCACTATTTTTCCCGGTGTGCCGTTCCCGCCCTACACCAGCACGTCTCCCGCAACATAAACCATGCCCTCACCAACGCAATTACTGGGAAGGTCCACTTAACGACGGACACGTGGAAAAGTACTGGTGGGCAGGGCCACTATATCTCCCTGACAGCACATTAGGTGAACTTGGTGGAGGCGGGGACCGAGTCAGAGCCTGGGACCGCTCACAAGCTACCCACACCGAGGATAGCGGGTCCTACCTCGGTGCTGGTTTCTGCGACGTATTATGCCACCTCCTCCAAAGCCCTCCCCCCTCCTCCTCCTCCGCCACCTCCACCTCTCAATTAAGATGTGGGAACATGTCGGTAGCGCGCAGCACGGCAGCACAGTGGTGGGCAAGCGTCAGCAAGCTGTGCTGAAACTAATCAGCTTAGGTGGCAAGAGGCACACGGCCCCCGAGCTGTTACAGGGTCTGACAGAGCAGACTGACCTCTGGCTTTCGCCGCTGAGCCTCCAACCGGACATGGTCGTGTGTGACAATGGGGGAAGAGGAGGAGGAGGAGGGGGAAGAGACTGCTGACCACACTGCAGAGGGTACCCATGCTGCTTGCCTCTCATCTGTTCAGCGTGTATGTGCTGAAGAGGAGGAGGAGGAAGAGGAGGAGGATCATGAAAGTCATCCTCCTAGTGAGGACAGCTATGTGTTGTGTACTGGGACTCTGGCACACATGGCAGACTTCATGTTAGGCTGCCTTTCCCGTGACCCTCGCGTTAGATGCATTCTGGCCAACACAGATTACTGGGTGTACACCTTTCTTCACCCACGATATAAGGTGAACTTTTCTACTCTCATTCTCAAAGAGGAAAGGGGTACGAGAGTGATGCAATACCACAGGGCCCTGGTGGAAAAGGTGATGCTAAAGTTCCCATCTGACAGTGCTAGTGGCAGAAGACGCAGTTCAGAGGGCCAACTAGCAGGGGAGGAGCGGGGATCAGGCAGCATGTCCAACGCAGGCAGGGGAACACTCTTCAAGGCCTTTGCCAGTTTAATGGCTCCCCAGAAAAGACTGTGTCACCACTCCCCAGTCAAGGCTGAGTCAGAGAAAGCACTGTAAAAAGATGGTGAGGGAGTACATAGCTGATCATACCACCGTCCTCCGTGATGCCTCTGCTCCATACAACTATTGGGTGTCAAAGCTGGACATGTGGCACGAACTTGCGCTGTATGCCCTGGAGGTGCTGGCCTGCCCTGCCGCTAGCGTCTTGTAAGAAAGGGTGTTTAGTACAGCTGGGGGGATCATCACGGATAAGCGTACCCGCCTGTCAACTGCCAGCGCCGACATGCTTATACTCATAAAGATGAACAAAGGCTGGATTTCCCCAGACTTCTCTTCTCCACCGGTGGAAAGCAGCGGATCCTAAAGATTCTTTTAGCTGCAACGGGGAAAATATGCATCCTCTATCACCCCAAAAAAGGGGAGAAGTAGCTTGGTCTATCCCTCTCGGATATTATTACTCCTCCTCCTCAAGCAACATGTCATCACGCTGAACCGCCAATTTTTCTGTGGGCCAAAAGGCTCTGTTAAAACCAATGTTTTCGGAGGGCTGCCTCCAGGCTCTGTTACTAATTAAGCAACAACGAACTGTATCTTTAAAAAATGTTTATGGGCTTCACCTGCCCTCGGGGTTAAGCAATTTTTCAGGGGTAACTTGGACAACTAATTTTTTCGGCCTTCGCCTATACTCTTGGCAAACAAATTTTTTCAGGTGCTCGCCTATACTCTTGGTACTGAAATGTTTCAGGAGTCCGCCTATACACTTGCTGCAGAAAAGTTTGAGGGGTTCACCTGTACACTTGCTAC
The DNA here is from genome assembly GCA_035609135.1 of Eleutherodactylus coqui. Classification (NCBI taxonomy): domain Eukaryota; kingdom Metazoa; phylum Chordata; class Amphibia; order Anura; family Eleutherodactylidae; genus Eleutherodactylus; species Eleutherodactylus coqui. Next base: position 8,960,077 of record CM069411.1, on the reverse strand, counting down.
TGAAAGGTTTGAGGGGGTTCGCCTATACTCTTGCTAGAGGAAGGTTTGAGACCTTCGCCTATACACTTGATACAGAAAGGTTTGAGGGGTTTGCCTATACTGTGGGTGGACAAAGATTTCCCATTGCGGTGTTTTAGCTATCTGGCACAAATATACTGAATGACTTGGGTAGGGCGCAGAAGGCTTTCCCATTGCGGTGTTCAGCTATCTGACGCATACAAAGAATGAATTGGGCTGAAGTGTGGGCAGAGGCCGAGGTCCTCGGCGGGGTGAAACTCTGCCATGTCTGGGAACTCTGATTTCTTCATATTTAATACTGTCGCTGGGTTGCAGGGGCTCGCCTATGCTGTGGGTGCACAAACCTTTCCCATTGCAGTGTTTTAACTATCTGGCACAAATACACTGAATGACTTGGGTAGGGCGCAGAGTGCAGACAGCTTTCCCATTGCATTGTTCATCTATCTGACACATGCAAAGAATGAATTGTGTGTGGACACATGGATTTCCCATTGCTATGTAACTTACGGCACCTTGGGTCACACAAGGTGGAGGCTGGGACCGAGCCAGACCCAGGGCCCGCTCACGCACTTCCCACACAGAGTATTGCAGGTCCTATCTCGGTCATGGTTTCTCGGGCTTATTATGCCACTTCCTCCTCCTGCTTGGAGTCTGGGGATCTGCGTTGGTCGACATATATTAAAAGGCAACATTTCGACTACATGTCTTTTTCAAGCCTGGCTTGAAAAAGACATGTAGTCAAAACGTTGCTTTTTACTATATGGAAGCAATAAAAGGATTTTAAACTTTATTCTACACCTTTGATGCTGCCGCCTCTGCAATACTGTTATGGATTGACCCGGGATTGGAGGTTCATGATCCCACTGACTGGTGGCTGTGCAAATATCTACCTCACCCATTTGGAAAAGCTGTGTTTGAGTGCTGCCAGACCTCTATGTATCTGTCGACATGTATTATCTCTCGTCTTAGCACAGTTATCTGAGACACTGGTTTGGACCAATCAAAAGAAGAGTAACTGAATTAATGAGATGTTCACAGCAGTACTAGCATCCGAGTCCGCTTTAGGCCTACGATTGCTGATGGTGTGGGCAGGGGCCGAGGTGCTGGGGGAGGGGGGGAAGGCAACTGTGCCAGGTTTGGCCTGTGGAACCTCTTCGTTGTTCATCCAGTCTTTGGAGCGATGAAAGCAACCATAACTGATTAAGGCCTCATGTCCACGGGGAAAATCGGGCCCGCTACGGATTCTACATGTAGAATCTGCAGCGGGTCCCTCCTGCCCCGCGGACATGAGCGCTGAAAATAAGAATAAATAAGAATTTACCTATCCGTAGCGGGCGGCGAAGCTCTGCTCTTCCTCACGGCCGGATCTTCTTTTTCGGCCGGCGGATGAATTCCTGACGCCGGCGGCACGTCGCCGGCACGTCGTTGACGTGCCCCGCGCATGCGCCGGGCACATCCGCCGAGCCGAAGCAAGGGAGATGCGGCCGTGAGGAAGAGAAGAGCTTCCCGGCCTGCTGCGGGTGAGTAAATGCTTTAAATTCCTATTTTAGGTCTCCCGCGGATCCGGACGGCTTCCATAGGCTTCAATAGAAGCCCGCGGGAGCCGTCCCCGCGGGAGACCCGCATGAAAATGGAGCATGGTCCAGATTTTTTCATGCTCCATTTTTTTTTAAATCACTTTTATTGACGATCCGCGGGTATTTATCTACCCGCGGGTGGTCAATGCATCCCTATGGGGTGCGGATCCGCGCGCGGGAGAAGAGTTAAAATCCGCTGCGGATTTTAATTCTTATTTTCCCCGTGGACATGAGCCCTTAATGAGAAGTTTGAGGGGTCCGCTTATACACTTCCTACAGAAATGTTTGAGGGATTCACCTATACTCTTGCTACAGAAATGTTTGAGGGGTCCGCCTATACTCTTGCTACAGAAAGTTTTCAGGGGTCCGCCTATATACTTGCTACAGAAATGTTTGAGGGGTCCGTCTATACTCTTGCTACAGAAAGGTTTGAGGGGCTCGCCTATACCGTGGGTTCACAAAAATTTCCTATTGCGGTGTTTTATCTATTTGGCACAAATACACTGAATGACTTGGGTGGGGCGCAGAAGGCTGTCCCATTGTGGTGTTCTGCTATGTGACACCTACACAGAATGAATTGGGCAGAAGTGTGGGCAGAGGCCGAGGTCCTTGGTGGGGTGAAACTCCCACTTCCCACTCCCACTTCCCACACAGAGTATTGCAGGTCCTACCTCGGTCATGGTTTCTCGGCCTTATTATGCCACCTCCTCCTCCTGCTTGGGGTCTGGGGATCAGCGCTGGTCGACATGTATTTGCTCTTGTGTTACCACAGTTATCTGAGACACTGGTTTGGACCAATGAAAAGAAGCGTAACTGAATTAATGAGACGTTTACAGCATTACTAGCATCCGAGTCCACTTTATGTCCACGATTGCTGAGGTTGTGGTCAGAGGCCAAGGTACTGGGGGGATGCAACTGCACCATGTTTGGCCTGTGGAACCTCTTTGTGGTTCATCCTGTCTTTGGAGCAATGAAAGCAACCATAACTGATTTAATGAGACGTTTGAGGGGTCCGCCTATACACTTGCTAGAGAAAAGTTTGAGGGGTTCACCTAAACTCTTGCTGCAGAAATGTTTGAGGGGTCTGCCTATACTGTGGGTGCAAAAAGTCCTTTGTCTGTTGCACAGAACACTTGGAGGGTGCCTGCAGCCATAAGCAGCAATGGGGGAAGGTGGGGAGAGGTACAGCCGGCCACCACTTATGGCCATAACGCACCATGTCTCTAAAGTTAAGGAAATTTGTAAGAAGGTGTTGCATAGCATATGAACATTTTTTGTATGTATTGTTCCTTTAAATACTGTTGATAACATTTTTTTCTAAATACTGTGCCCCCTGGGAGCGAGTAAGGACATCCCATGCCTGGTGCAACATGCTAAATTATCCCTATTGCCCTGGCAACCAGAGTGTGGTATTTATTGGAGGACAGTGCTCCTTCCCTGGTAGAGTGAGTTAGGATAGAGTTATTGTAAGTACATAGTGAGTGTCTCTGATGGCCTAAGACCTAAGAATTAGCAAGGTGGGGACGTTCCACTGAGGTCCACTGATTGTACCACCCCAGTGACCAGGGAGAAAACCAAGCACTCACATAAACTGCATAAAACCCGTTAGGTATGATGATGGATGTGGGACGGTAAGGAGTACTGGTTACCAACAGCGAAAGCCATAGCGGTGGCAGGGGCACTGATCTTGGGTCGATGACGTGAACACCAGGTTCCCCTTGGAGGACTCTGAGACCCAAACTTCAGGTAGGCCCCTGAGCTCCCCAAAGACTACAACATCCGTAAGCCAAACTTGATCCTGGGGAAGTGGACTCTGCCCCGGGCCTTCCGCTGCACATTCCCTCAGACTGTTAATCCCTTTTAACGAATTTACAAAAAGTTCATTATTGCTTAAAAGGTGTTTTTTCTTTCACTTGGTGGGCTTGTTACTTTGTGTTTGTGTCTTAGGATGAGTGACTGTGAAACCTCTCAAGGGTTGTGCTTTACAGGAGATCAGAAAATAGAGATCAAAGGAGAAATGAAAGATTCGTCAAAACGGAAGAACACTCAAGAAGAAATGAAAATGAAAAAATAAATCAAGAACAAAAATCATGTTTCTAAAACCAAGAACGTAGGAAGACGCCAGACCCAAAGCTGGCCAAAGACATGCAAAAACTGTCAAGAGAGGTGTAACGTAAAGCTCTTGGGCTGGAAGAGTGGAAGAGCTCTCTGCCTATCATGTGCCATTTATAATACTGGTGTCTTCTTGTGGGGTAGAGTGGATAGAACACCCATGCACCAGGGCCTGCCACTTCTGCACCTGCTATGAGGGTGGCCATAGACATTTGATATATATCACAGAACCGGCCAATCCTCTAATCTGTACAGGAGCCTCCTGACTCCCCATCAACAGCAGATGATAGGGCAAATAGGAATCGGGGAGTTTGATTTCAACTACCCAACAGTGTGTCTTGTATGTGTGAACATGGTGTAGTTTAGCTAAACATAGTTTGCTGTGAGCTTGGATCTTGGCGTATTCATGAGCAGTGGGTTCCGCCTGCCCATCTATTGCTGAAAACAGCTTTCCCTCTATGCACAGTATTAGGGACAAGGCTGTCAATCATCAGGGATGGGTGAGCAGCTGCTCATGATCATGCCAGACTTCTGGTTTCCAGTGCGCTACAAATAATAAACTGTAAATTTACACAAACTACACCATATAAGCACACCAAAGAGATCACCGTTCCAGTCAGTACGGCATGATGGTCTGATAGAGGGCAGGATGAAGAAGGTGGCAAATGGCTTTAAGTTCTCCTTCTTACTGAAGCCATGACTCTTCCAGCAACACGAGAGTTGGAAATGGAGCACTTACTTTTGTCTTTCATATCAAGGATTAGTGTTGCTTTGGCTGCAGAGGGGAATGAATGCTAAAATGGCTGTTTTGGGTTCATGCAGTAGGGAGCCTGGGGGATTGATAGATAACTGTAGTTTTGTTGCTTGCTTTGTTAATGTGTCCATTTTGGGCGCCTTCCAGTGAGGATAAAGTGTTATTGTCATTTTTATTATTATCTAATAGAGTAACATAATCTGCTTCTTATTGGCTGTGGGGAATCACATGGAGTGTGCCATGCCTGGAGGACTCAGGACAATAAAGAGGTGTATCGGCTCCTGATGGGGTGTACTTGGCTACCTGCTGGGCGCCGAATCAGGCCCACTGGTATGGCCACATCAGAGGTGCCTTTAGAGGACCTCCTGCTCAGATGCCGGATATCCTTGGCAGTGCCGAGACGTCAGCTGTATGCCTCAGACGTCTGAGACTACCCACATACCCCCTGCTGCCACCGGGATGCGGGCTCCATTGCTTTGAGCCCAGAGGCCTGTTTATGTTATTGTTTGGGACCGGCGCTTGATGATTGTGCCCAATGCAACATTAAGGACACCGCGGCCCTCGTTACAGCGCACTTTCCTATAGAACAGAGACAGTAACCAAGAAAAGGGTGACCGAATCCCTGCCGAGCCGTAATCCTCTAGGCACATTTGTTAAACACTTGCTGAGTTTAGTTCAGGTGTAACGGCCTCCGCTCTGATCGGATGCACAATAGACTGTGGCCCTGATTACGGTTAATGAATCATTTGCAGCGTACTAATTGGGACCGTCTCCCTGCATCCTGATTGGAGCACGGTGACCCTGCTGAGGTGGATTGCTGCATTGTTGTCCTGAGGACTGATGCCACAACCGGGCCGAAGTAACGGACTGCAAGTGCTCTGATGTCAAAGACAACCTGTACCCACATTGTATGGAGAGGGGTTGGCTCCCAATCCCGCTCCATACAAACCCTGAACCCTCAGGACGTAACTGTATGTCCTGCGACCCTAAGCGGTTAAAGTGCCATACCTCCCATGCTTGTTGGTTCCTACTGTTTCACAATAAACTGTTTGAAGTCATGTTGGGCACGAGCCGGTCAGCTTTACTGTGAGCTGTAACCGTGCTCACTATCAGACCTACGGCCCAGCAGAGATATGAGTTTGAGCACCAGAACTCATGCCATTGGCGGCACCCACCAGGGCCTTGGGCAAGAGGTAAGACCCCTATCTCTTGAAACAAAGGAGGGCCCTAACACCATGTTTCTTGGCCACTAAAATGCTGAATCATTGAATCTCCAGGGGTAATCAGGAAAGCACTGGATCACCATGCAAAGCCACTAGATTACAAAGAATGACACTAAAATGCTGGGTGCCACCAAAACAAAGCTGTAGATCACCACACATGACCACGAAAGGATAACACTTCGTACAAGTTCTGCAATCCTACATTTTAAATAAATTGTTCAGGCATGATTGCCATTAATCTCCTGTGTCATACATGTAGAGGTCCAAGGTAGATATAAAAAATGATCTTCTTACATGTAGAGGTCCAGTCTGGTGTGGATAATGTTTCTGCTTGGGGAGAGCACCATGCGGGTGTCTTCTAGGCCTTGCAATGCTCCCTGGGATACAGCTTTACAAATGAGTAGGATAATTGTCCACAGCGCCAACTATTGGAAGCTAATTACTATATGAGTCAATATAACCAGGAATGTAAGCCAAGCATGAATGTACAGACAGCTGTTTCAGGTTCTTGCTCCCCATCCGTGTACAGTATGGTTCTGGTTGACTGGGTGAGAAGCCATCAGTGTGACTTTGGAGGTAATGCTTCTGCTTGTGGAGAGCACTACATGGATGTAGGGAGTCTTATAAGCCATGTAACATCCCTAGTTATGTTGCAATACCTGTAAAAAGGTAAAATATTGACTCATAGAGTAATTACTATTCCAATAGGTGGTTTTGTAAGAATTGTTCCATCACTCATTTGCATAACTATTTCCCAGGGTGCATCACATGGACTATATGTCTCCCTACCCCCTCATGTGCTCTCCACAAGGAGGAACATTACTCCCCCTGCACTCTCAGCTAACCCACCATAATCCTACCCTACACTTATGAGGGACAAGAACCCCCCAACATGGATATTCTGGTTTGGCTTACATGTTACAAGATTGGCTATTGGCTCATAGGGAAACTACCTTCACATAGGAGGATTATCGCTATATACTCAGTTATACAGCATGGATACTCTTTCTCCTTGTGGAGAGTACCATGCAGGTTTACAGAATCTTAAATGCCACGCAATGCTCCCTGGGAAAAGGCTATGCAAATGAGTATAATAAGCTTCAGTAGTGCCACCTATTTGAAGGTAGCTACTGTATGAGCCAATATACACCCTTTTAATAGGCCTTGCAATATGACGAGAGATGTAAGCCACACCAGAGCACTCACGTACAGATGGCTGTTTTGGGGTTCTTGCCTTTCATCAGTGAACAGTAGTGTTTGGATGGGTAAGAGACCATCAATGTGTGTCGTCATCAACATCATCATCATCATCGGGGTGTAGGGTGTCGCATAAGCCATGCAACATGCTTACATGCCTAGTCACGTTGCACTGTGTGGGGTCACTATTACCACTGGGTCCACTATGGGGGGGCCACCATTACTGGTGGGGCTACTATGTGGGACAGTATCACTACTAGGGCCACTATGAGTGTCACACACTATTACTACAGAGACCACTATGACAGCCACTATTACTACTGAGGCCACTATGGGGTCACTGTTACGACTGGGGCTACTAGGCGTGTCACTATTACTATTGGGGTCAGTATTGCTCTGTCACTTCAGACAAGTCTCAATAGTCCAACTATGTGTTGGGTATCTTGTGTATTAATTCTTTCATTGCCTGTAAAATGAGTTTTTTTGCGCAGGGGGGCGCCATTTCACATTTCTCCTTTTTGTAGTGCGTTTAATGAAGATGTCTGCGGATGGGACTGATCCTCTATTCTTACTGTCCTGGCTATGGTCTGACCATACTGATCTGTGCTAGAAAATGAGGCGGCGACGCTTTCATGGCTTCTTCTAAGAATGTGTGAAGTCGCCAGCTGGCTATTGTCAATAAACGCTAAAAGGTTTCTTTAAAGGCTTGAATGTAATTCCCCGGCCGTCTGGTTTCAGTACCGTCCGGCCGAACACGACTTCTGTCTGGCAAGATGTGGATGTGAGAAGAGGCAGAACACATCCAGGCTTGTATCCTCGGCCCTCCAGGGGCGCTGAGATCATTGACAGGAAGAGATCACACCACAAGAAAAAACTGCATTTTCATCCATTTATTACAGTTTTGTGGATCAACATTCAAAATAAATAATCTGCAGCCATCCCATCCAGTAAGTCCACAACGACTGAGGCGCCGAGGCGCTGCTACGGCCCTCGTACCCAAAATACATTGCTGGCTAATTAATGGGGTTATAAAAGGTTCTATGTGCGATTGCAGTTTGGCTCTATTGAAGTGAAAAGGAATAAGCTGCAATACCACCCATAACCTGCGGGCAGGGGGGGCACTATTTCTGGAAGAAAGCAACCGTGTTTGTATAATCATTGTTGTCCAGCTTTATCCAAGAAAGCAGGAAGGAAAAGTGGGCTAATCAGTAGAGTAGATGCGCGTGCCGTCTAGGAGGGGCTCCTAAACTGGGTGTTGAAGGATTGGAGGGTCGCTCATTTTGACGTTCGTTTCTGATGAGCAGTAGTGCCCTCCACTTGTGGCCTGGATTCTCTAGGATAGAACTCTGCCAGCATGGACTCTGGGATACGTTTCAGTAGTTCCTTAGGGAAGATCCGCAGCAGCTGCCATCCAATGTCCAAGGACTCAAATATGGTGCGGTTGTCATAGGCTCCTAGAGAAGGTCCCAGGAGATAGAAGGAGAAAGGGTTAAAACTCACGGGATCTGCTGAAAGCATTAAAGAAGTCCTAGGTGGGGACTGACAGGGAGCTGCGTACACTGCTGATTGGTAACACTTTGGTGGGCCCAACACAAGCCCCCTCTGTGCCCCCACAGCAATAAGTCTTTTCAGTTCCCTCATAGTGATATAAGCCCCCTTTGTGCCCCCACAGTAATATGTTCTTCTGTTCTTGTAGAGTAATAAGCCCCTCTGTGTTCCCACAATAATAAGCCCCTCTGTGTTACCCCACTATAGTAATCCCGCTCTGTGCCCCCCATAGTAATAAGCCCCTCTGTACCACTCCCAGAAATAAACCCCCTCTGGGCACCCACAATCATAAGTCCCTCTGTCCCGACACAGCAATAAGCCCCCTGTTACCTCACCATAATAAGCTCCTTCTGTGCCCCCCATAGTGATAATTCCCTTTGTTACCCCACTATAGGTCGCTCGGTACCACCATAATCACTCCTCTGTGCCCCCACAGTAACAAGCTTCTCTGTTCCCTCGCAGTAATATAAGCTCCCTTTGTCCCCTTTCTACCCCTACAGTAATAAGTTCTTCTGTTCTTACAGAGTAATAAGCCTCTCTGTGCCCCCCACAGTAATAGGTCTCTCTCTTACCCCACTATAATTAGCCCCCTCTGTGCCCCCTCAGCAATAAACCCCTTCTATTATCCCACTGTAATAAGCCCCCACTTGTTACCACACAGTAAAAAGCCCCCACTATAATAAGTCCAGTGTTCCTCCACAGTAATAGCCCCTTTGTGCCCCCACTATAATAAGCCCCCTCTGTGTGTAAGGGTGTATGGTTTATTGCTGTTTGATGACAGCATGAGCTTGTTTTCCTTGTAATGTTACTGTCTCTTTAAGAAGGGCAGAAACGGAGGAACATAGCCAAGCAGGAAGAAGAGACAGGAAGTAGTTAGGAGAGGTGCTTGGTGCAGGACGGAGGTTGAGGCAGGAGTCTCTCCTGGTGTACTGTGGTGTCACAGTTAGGTTGCCTGTCCACGGGCGAAGATCCATGGGCGATTTATCACACTCTGTAAAGCTTTCCATAGACTAACTATGGAAAGTGCCAGCGTCCACGAGCGGAGAATCATAGCGATTTTCTGCTCGCGGGATTTTAATTGCGGCATGCTGCGATTGCCGCTATTCTCCGCAGTATGCCTATCTATTAGATAGGCTGTTCTCAGAGACCTGTCAGCTCTCCCCCCTCCTCCCCTATGGTGGAATATCGCTAGCGACATTCCGCCTCAGCCGTGGACAGGGGGCCTTACAGTCCGATGGACGGTTCCTTCCAGGAGAGGGAGATGCAGCCATTGAGAAGCTGCAGAGTGTTCAGAGAGCAGCTAAGCTGTGGACAGAGGATGAGGGGAGCCTCGTGGACAGAGGATGAGGGGAGCCTCGTGGACAGAGGATGAGGGGAGCCTCGTGGGCAGAGGATGAGGGGAGCCTCGTGGACAGAGGATGAGGGGAGCCTCGTGGACAGAGGATGAGGGGAGCCTCGTGGACAGAGGATGAGGGGAGCCTCGTGGACAGAGGATGAGGGGAGCCTCGTGGACAGAGGATGAGGGGAGCCTCGTGGACAGAGGATGAGGGGAGCCTCGTGGACAGAGGATGAGGGGAGCCTCGTGGACAGAGGATGAGGGGAGCCTCATGGACAGAGGATGAGGGGAACCTCTCCTGGTTCGGGCTGTTACAGGTATCCTAGCCGACCTAAAGGCTGTTCAATGATAAAATTATTGCTGACCCCGTCCACCGGGCCAGGACTCTGGTTAACAACTGTTCATGCAGACTTTATCGACAGACTGAGATACTCTGGACCACCAGGTCACAAGTTACCGCTCTCCTGTTTTACAGTTAATAAAGCATTGTTTGTTTAGCAATGGCGACTCCTGCGCCCAACATCTGTCCGTCAGGCTAACATGGACCTGTAAAACTGGGAAAGCCCCGAACCCGTTGCCTGCAGTCATGAATCCTTCTGCTACCCCAATAAAATAAGTCCTCTCTGTTACCCCACTATAATGCATCCCCTCTGTGCCCTCACAGTATTAAACCCCCTCTGTGCCCCCATAATAATAAGTCCCCCTGTGCCCCCACTGCAATAAGAGCCCTCTGTGCTCCCACAGTGAAAATCCATTCTCTTCCCCGGCAGTAATAATTCCCTCTGTGCCCCCCACAGTAATAATCGCCTCTATGCCCCCCATAGTAATGCTCCCCTCTCTGCTCCCACAGTATTAATCCCATCTGTGCCCCCCATAGTAATGCTCCCCTCTCTGCTCCCACAGTAATAATCCCCTCTGTGCCCCCCCATAGTAATAATCCCCTCTGTGCCACCCATAGTAATGCTCCCCTCTCAGCTCTCACAGCAATAATCCCCTCTGTGCTCCCTGCAGTAATAATCCCCTCTGTGCCCCCCATAGTAATGCTCCCCTCTCTGCTCCCACAGTAATTATCCCCTCTGTGCCCCCCACAGTAATAATCCCCTCTGTACCCCCGATAGTAATGCTCCCCTCTCTGCTCCCACAGTAATAATCCCCTCTGTGCTCCCCACAGTAATAATCCCCTCTGTGCCCCCCATAGTAATGCTCCCCTCTCTGCTCCCACAGTAATAATCCCCTCTGTGCCCCCCTTAGTAATAATCCCCTCTATGGTCCCACCATAGTCAGTTCTCTCTGTGGCCCCCATAGTAATACTCCCCTCTCTGCTTACATAGTATTAATCTCATCTATGCCCCCGATAGTAATGCTTTCCTCTCTGCTCCCACAGTAATAATCCCCTCTGTGCCCCCCACAGTAATAATCCCCTCTGTACCCCCGATAGTAATGCTCCCCTCTCTGCTCCCACAGTAATAATCCCCTCTGTGCTCCCCACAGTAATAATCCCCTCTGTGCCCCCCATAGTAATGCTCCCCTCTCTGCTCCCACAGTAATAATCCCCTCTGTGCCCCCCTTAGTAATAATCCCCTCTGTGCCCCCCTTAGTAATAATCCCCTCTATGGTCCCACCATAGTCAGTTCTCTCTGTGGCCCCCATAGTAATACTCCCCTCTCTGCTTACACAGTATTAATCCCATCAGTGCCCCCCATAGTAATGCTTCCCTCTCTGCTCCCACAGTAATAATCCCCTCTATGTCCCAACCGTAGTAAGTTCCCTCTGTGCCCCCCATAGCACAGTAATAAGCCCCTCTAGCCCTCCACTATAAGAAGTCCCCCCACATTAATAAGCCCCCTCTGTGCCACCCCTTATTTACTGACTGCCATGCTAATTCTCCTGTAATGAGGCATCTTGATGCGGCTACCTATGTGCCCCATCTGTTCTGTGGTTACAGCAGTCCTGCCTCGTGGCATCCCTTGATATTCGGTGTTGATATAGTCAGACGCTCTATCATCTCCTTACGTACCCTGAGCAATGAACTGCTTCTCAAACTTCTGCAGGAACTCCAGATACAAGAGGTCATCCGATGACAGCGCTTCCTCGCCTACCACGGCCTTCATTGCCTGCACGTCCTTCCCAATGGCATAACAGGCGTACTGTGGGACCAAAGACAGGGATTAATGGGAAAGTCCTTCCCAGGTCTACAGTGGACTTCCCAATGACCTGACATTAAGAAGAATTACTCAGCTGGGTCCATAGGGTCATCTCAACAAAGACTGCCAATATCAGTCACAGCAAATCCGGTCCAGGTTACGGACGGTCTTTTCAGAGAGGCGGTCTAATGGCTACCTAGAATCTGATGCTGGTATTGGATGTATGACTAACCATCCATGATTGGACATGGGCAAGACCAAAGACCACCAGATGGGAAATGCTAATTCTATTATCTGGAGAAACCAGATGCAGGCTGTACCGCTGACCATGATGACCTGCTGCTCATGTAGTGGTGGGAGCTGGATTCTCTTGCTAACTCCCAGAGTGCACATATGTCTAGCTAGGTTCTGCAGTTCTTGGGTATGACTCCTCTTCTCAGGTTCACCATCTTTCCACACAGTGCACTCACCAGCTGGTTGGATACATCTCCATGGTCCTTCCTAGTCATTCCTTCCCCAATAGCAGACTTCATGAGACGGGACAGAGATGGGAGCACGTTAATTGGAGGGTAGATCTGAAAAGCATTTATCACCTTGATGACTACATGGTAAAAATAATGCAAAAATCAAATGCAAACCAGAACAAAGGATGAAGAGAAAGAAGGAGATTTACATGTCACTACATTGGATGTTACTGCAGTTTTAGTACATGTACCCAAAGCCAGACTGCCATCCGGGGCTCGAGGCTCCCTGGAGTGGATGCATGGCCACCCAAATCACCCAACAGCTGCGCACCAGCACATTTAGATTAATATGCATCATGAATCTTCCTCCTCCCTGGCTCCGTCTCCTTCACTACAGCATTTCAAAACAGGAAGAGTTGGTGGAGCTGCAAAAGAGGAGGATTGCTTGTGTACCTGAAGATGGCGCAGGACACATAGAAGAAGTGAAGCGATGCAAGTAACAGTATGAATAGAAAGTATCTTGTGGGGCACAGAGGTAGCACTATTAATTATTGGGGACACAAAGAGTGAACTATTAAGTAAAGGGGGCAAAAAGGCAGCACTATTGGCTAATAAATACACCAAGTGGCCACAACAACTATTTTAGGTACAAAGAGTTACCTATTAAATAAAGGGGGCACAAAGGTGGCACTTTTAACTAATGAGAGTAAAAGGGGGCACAGTTAAGTAATGGGGGCACAAAGAGTAAATTATAAAGTAAAGAGCTTACTATAACCTAATGAGACACAAAAGGGCACTATTAACCAATGAGGGTAAAAGTGGGCACTATTAACTGATAGGGGCGCATAGGCAGCGTAATTAACTAATGGAGGAACAAAAAGTGAACTATTAAGTAAAGGGGCATTATAACCTAATGGGGCACAAAGAGTAAACTTAAGTAAAGGGGTCCTAATGGAAACACAAAGGGGCACTATTAACTAATGAGGACAAAGGGGAACTATGAACTAAGGGGTTTACAAAGGGGGCACTATTAACCAATGGGGCACAAAACAGTAAAATATTAAAGGGATAAAGGGTGCACTGTTGCCTAATGGGGCGTAAAGGAGGCACTATTAACTAAAAAGGATAAAAGGGAGCACTATTGACTAAAAGGGGCACATAGAGTGAATTATCAAGTAAAGTGAGCACTACTAATAATGGGACACAAATTGGGCACTTGACGCAAGAGGGTATGAGGGGCACAGTTAACTAACAGGTATATAAAGAGTGAACTAATAGGTAACAGTGACCCATTTACCTAACAGGGCACAAAAGGACACTATGAAATAATGAGTGCAAAAGGGGGCACTATGAACTAATAAGGAACAAAACTGTGATGAAGGAGGCACTATCTATTACCTAATGGGTTACTATGAATTAATGGGGGTACAAAGGGGGCAATATTACCGAGGGTTTGATTTTTTTTATAGGACCACAGGTAAACCCAAATCTATTATCTGCTCTTTGAACTTCACCACTTTATATAGAAAAAGGAGTTCAACTTTGCCACACCTGCATGTACATTCAGAGAGGAGGTGACTGTCTGCACCTGTTTATGGTGGTACATAAGGGACAAGAACTGAAGGTGGAAATGAAGTAAAGAAGTGAATACCTGTCTGTTGTGCAGCTGTCTGTCAACATAGATCTGTCCTTCTGTAATAAAGCCAGTTAAATCCGGGATCGGGTGAGTGATATCTGGAAGATAGAAGGAGAAATTAGGTCATCAGACTTAATGGACCCACCAGGGCCGGCCAGGAAGGCGGATATAACATGAAATTGAGCCTGGGAACCTTGTCCGATCCAGAGTACCCACCATCATTGGGCATTGTTAGAATGGGTATCTGAGTAATAGACCCAGCCCTGCCCTCCACTCGGCCGGCTCGCTCGTAGATAGTGGCCAGGTCAGTGTACATATAGCCAGGGAAGCCTCGTCGGCCTGGTACTTCCTCACGAGCTGCGGAGACCTAAGGGTGAAAAACAGTTACAAATAGCTGAGTAAACCGTGACATCACCATCAGATAAGGTCATGACATTAGTTCAATCTGGGAGTAATGTCGTGACTTTACCTGATGGTGATGTCACTGTAGGTGAGGAGCTTGACCAATGGACGGAGCGAGCATCCAAACCTTCTACTATAGCCATGGGTGCCCCAAGCTTTTATGCTGCCTAAGGTGAAGTCTGAAATGGTGCCACCCTGCCCTGGGTTGAAAACACTCTTTATGCAGGCATTGAAAGCGCCAATACACATGATAACCAACATGTACTTGGAGCAATAAGACTTGTGTTCAGACTTTGTCTGAAGTGACTCCAGAGGTGGCCCCAATAGTAACAGTAACCACCTTAATGGTACCAGTAGTTATAGCAACCTTGTTAGTGGCCCCAGTAGTAATCTTGACCCCATTAGTGGCCCCAGTAGTTATTGTGACCTCGTCAGTGGCCTCAGTAGTAATAGTGACCGCCATAATAGGCCCAGTAGTAACAGCGCCCCTGTTAGTGGCCCCATTGGTAATAGTGACTCACTTACTGGCCCTAGTGGCTTTAGTGACCCTGTTTGTGGTCCCAGTAGTAATAGTGACTTCATTAGGGACCCAGTAGTAATTGTGACCCCACAGTGGCCCCAGTGTTAATAGTATTCCCCATAGTGGCCCAAGTAGTAATTGTGACACTCATAGTGGTTCCAGTAGTAATAGTGTCTTGCAAAGTGACCCCAGTAATAATAGCATCCCCAGTAGTGGTCCTAGTAATAATAGTATTCCCTATAGTGGCCCCAGTAATAATAGAGACCCCTATAGTGGTGCCACTAGTAATAATGACCATTATAGTGGCTCCAGTAGTAAATATGTCATCCTTAGTAGTGCCAGTAGTAATTGTAACCCCTAAGGTAGCCCTAGGAGTAAGTGTGACCCCCATAGTGACCCAAGTAGTAATTGTGAGCCCCCATAGTGGCTCCATTAGTAATAGTGACCCCCCACAGTGGCCCCAGTAATTATAGTATCTTCCATAGTAGCCCCAGTAGTAATAGTGACCCCCAATAGTAATAGCACATCCACAGTGGCCCAAGCATTAATTGTGTCCTCCATAGTGGTCCGAGTAGTAATAGCGACCCGTAGTCCCAGTAATAATAGTATGTCCAATTGTGGCCACAGCAATAATAGTTTCTCCCATAGTGGCCCCAGTAGTAACCTCCATAGTGACCTCCATAGTGGCCTCAGTAACACTAGTGCCCCATAGTGGCCCCAGTAGTAATATTGTCCCCCATAATTGTCCCAGTAATACAAGTGTCCCCCCTATTGGCTTCCATCCAAACAGCAACCCAACAAATATTTCATGCACCTAGTCTGCAGCTCCGATCCACTGATGGCCACTGCTGCTGAGTCTGTGACCCCTTACCTCTCTCCCTGGGGTCTGCACTGTGTACAGGCTGGTAAAAAATAATTACCAGCCCGGTGGCAACCCACTACCCCTCTGAAGTCCTGCAGTCTCAGGTGACCTCATGGTAGGGGCGCCCCAGACTGTAGCAGAACCTAATTAATTTCAATGAAGGCTTCAGACATAAATCTCTAAGGGGTGAATGGGAGGACTCCCCCAGCTGCCGTTCAGTCCCTAATGTCTTTTGTAGAGATGAGCGAGCACGCTCAGATAAAGCAGTTACTCGAGCGAGCATCGCTCTTCTCAAGTAACTGCTCACTGGTCCAAGCATGCTTGGGGGGGTGGCAGGGGGTAGAGTTAGAGAGAAAGAGATCTCTCTCTCCCCGCGCTACCCCACACCGCCCGCCGCTCACCCCCGCCGCCCCCACCCCGAGCATGCTCGGACCAGTAAGCAGTTACTCGAGAAGAACGATGCTTGCTCGAGTAACTGCTTTATCTGAGCATGCTCGCTCATCTCTAGTCTTCTGGAATAGCGAAGGACAATATCGATGTGACACCCCTTAAGTGATGTCTTTATAGCTTTCCTGGATGCTCATCATCCACAGTTAGACAGATTTACTTAGAGTGGACTTTTATACGCCAATCTAAGCATTAGGAAGCCCAGGTCTCCTCATACATTTGCCGCATGTTTCAGGCTCTCCGTGCTCTAAATATAAAATCTACCCAGCTGGAAGCTGTCGTAGATGTCAACTATAATTTACACCAGCTTCTGGCATAAATTATAGCAAATCTCATGGGCCAAAAGTAGTCACACCCTCTAACCCTCTAATCCCACCCACTTACAAGAAAAGGGGGCGGGCTGGCATAAATCTTCAAAAAGTCATTATTTTTGGCACTTGTGCAAAATTGTGATTTCCCTACACCAAAATTCTGGTACGACTAAGTTAATACATACTTTACAGGGCAGGCATTTTCTGGGGGGCAAACTTGTCAGGGGCGCATACTTTTCAGGTAGTCTGCACATACTTTTCAAGGGGGCACGTACTTTTTTGGAAAAAGAACACACTTATTTTGGAAGGGGGGGGCACACGTACAGTTGGGGGTCATATATTTCAGGTACGGGCGCCACATATATTTTAAGAAATTAGTCGTTACCATAATGCCTCATATTTTATATACATAGACATAACATAACAGGTGTGGATGAGTGAGTAGCGGTCTGCACCAGCCCCGGGAGGTGGTCTCATGGTGAATTTTGTACCTCCCTCCCCCCTGGTTGCATCGAAGCAAATTGATTGGGTATTCAATGTATGTGCAAAGATGAGGGATGTTGGACGTTACCTCACGTAGAGCTTCGGCGTAGGAGCTCATGTCGGTAAGGATGACCAGAACGTGCTTCTCACACTGGTAGGCGAGGTACTCCGCTTCTGTGAGCGCCAGGCGAGGGGTGATGATCCTCTCGATGCTGCAGGACGATAATATCAGATCACACATTCATCCATCTGTGCCGGATGCAGAATGTGACTACAGAGGGCGCTGCAGAGCAGATGTATCTGAGCCAATCACGTCAGATACGGTCTACTGAGTGTCTGGATCTAAAGGAGGCCACACACTAGATAGCTGTTAGTCGAATGCTCATTGAGCAGAGCTATTCCTCCTGACTTCCCCCATACACCTACTTTCAGGACCCCTGCATGTGTTCTCAATGGGAACTGGGGATGACACATTTTATAACAGCTTATTTCATGTGAAAACAAAGGACTGGGCATCTGGAAATTCAGCATATGTAGTCCTTCTAGAACAATCCTTCACGGACAATCAGGACAATGACACTAACACTTGAGAACATAGAACAATGACAACTGGCACTGAATTCTTAGAATCTAGAACAATGGGGCTTTAGAACCAATTACAATGACAACTGGCATGTAAGAAGCTAGAACAAACACACAATGACACTATCAATTGAGAGTGAAGAGCAATGATACTTGAACATGGAACTATGACACATTGGCACTTGAGAATCCAGAACAATTGTACACGGAGACTTGGGAACTAGGAACATGGTACATTAATGCTTAAGAGCATAGAACAATGACACTTGAGAATCTAGAACAATGACAACTAACAAGGATAATTTAGAATCTAGAACAATGGGACAAACAAAGACTTTAGAACCAAGAACAATGACAAGTAACACAGGAGAACCTAGAACAAAAACACAATGACACGGATACTTGAGTCCATGGAACTAAGGCACATTGACACTGGACAATCTAAAACAATCATACTCTGACACTTGAAAACCAGAACAATGACACAATGACACTTGAGAATTTAAAGCAATGACAACTGAGATAGACGAATAAGAATCTGGACCAATGAGACTTTAGAACCAAGAACAACGACAAGTGACACTTGATAATCTTGAACAAAGACTCAATGACATTGACAGATGAGGATGTAAAGCAAAGTGAAACGTGCCTAATTCTACTGTCCTCTGGTGTCAGGAGGCCCCCATATAAATTAGATGGGTGGCTGATTGCATGGGATGCGCTGCCGGTGGCATTGTGAGTGTAACGTGAGGTCACTGGAACCTAGAAGGTTCTTTATGTCGCTCAGCACTTACGTTGGATCATTGGCTAAATTCAAGAACAGACACACATTATCCATGGATCCATTTTGCTCGAAGTCGGACTTGAAGAACCTGGCCGTCTCCATGTTTACCTATCAGGGATATAAAGGTCGTTGTGTTCATCCAATCAGATGTGGAGATGACAGTCAGTTCCCGAGCTCTGGCTGATAATGATTATTACTTACACCCATCGCAGCAAACACAATGGCAAAATTGTCATCATGGTAATCCATCACATCCTTGGACTTCTTCACCAGCCCAGCCTGTCTGCAGATCTGTGCTGCAATCTAAGGGGGAAAGGACCAAAAACACAAGTGGGAACCCCAATAATAAGAGCGTCTCATCTGTGCTGTTTGTGGGTTCTCTATCTCTACCCAACATTTCATTGCATATTGTTTGTTAAGCAAATTAAGCAGCCACACTTGGGATGCCATGTGATGAGATCCCAAGAACAAGGAGACACTAACACTTGAGAATCTAGAACAATGACACTTAAGAATCTAGAACAATGACACACTAAAGGCCCTTTTACACGCAACGATTATCATTCAAAATTCGTTCAAACGGTTAAAAGTGAGCAATGATTTTTTTCTATTAAAGATGAGTGTTTAAGCCTAACGAGTATCGTTAGAAATGGATGGGGCGTCTGGGCATTTCCCTCGTTCGGGTCTGTCGCTCGGTAGTGTTTATATGTAAAGATAGGTGGACGATTGCTTGATAGAAGGGCATATGCTTGGGAATCTAAAACTACAACACACTGACACTTGAGGACCTAGAAGAAGAATACATGAACACTTGAAAATCTAGAAAAATGACACTCTTACATTTCGGAGTCTAGAACAAGATCTACTGACTTCAGAATCTAAAACAATGTTACGATGACAGTGGAATTAGGAACAATGACACCGACACTTGAGACTCTAGACCAACGGGACTGACATTTGGGAATCTAGGACAATGGTATACTGTAACTTATGAATCTAGAACAAATGGTCCGTGATCACCTGATAATCTAGAACAATGACACACTGACTCTGCAAAATCTAGAACAATGGCATAATGGCATTTGGGTATTGAGATCAATAACTCACTGCTAATTGAGAGTCTAGAACAATTATACACTGACACTTGGGAATCTAGAACGACACCCTGACATTTGTGAGTCTACAACAGTGTTTCCCAAACTCCAGACCTCTCCCCCCCCCCCCCCCCCACCTTCCCCTATACACAGGTCAAGTTTTCAGGTGATGTAAACTTAGTATTACCATAGTATTGTACAGGTGATGTAATTAGCATCAGTGCCTCAGACATTGACACAGGTGTCCTCTGTATAGGATATCCTCAAACTGCGATGTTTTTGAGGGTGGGCGGGAGTCTTAAGGACTGAGATTTGGGAAACACTGGTCTAGAACAATCACATGCTGGGGTTTCATTATTCCTTGCTCTCTGTTTTCGTACCTCGTTGTGTGGTAGACCAGCAGCTGAGAAGATGGGGATCTTCTGCCCTCGAGCAATGCTGTTCATGACATCAATGGGGGAGATTCCAGTCTGTATCATCTCCTCTGGATACGTTCTCCCATAAGGGTTAATGGGCTGACCTAGTGAAGATGGCACCACATATCAGTTCTGTCTAACAACTCCTCAGAGGTTGGGACCTCTCATTCAGCCTCTGCTCCCCAGTGTAGCGAGAAAATAAATGCTAAATGGTGCCCTTTATCAGGAGGTAGACGTTTATTTCTCACCGTTGATGTCTAAGAAGTCTTCAGCCATAACCGTGGGACCATTATCTATAGGCTTCCCAGAGCCATTAAAGACACGACCTGTGAGAGAAGAGAGGAGACAATGGGTTAGAGACAGGCTTAATCTATGTCATCTATCTACCTCATATCTATATATCTCACATCTATCTATCTATCTATCTATCTATCTATCTATCTAGCTCATATATATATATCTCACATCTATCTATCGATCTAGCTCATATCTATATATCTCAAATCTAGCTATCTTTCTATCCAATATCTATTTATCTATCTATCTCATATCTATCCATTTATCTATCTATCTCATATCTATCTATCTATCTAAACTCATATCTACCAATTTATCTATCTATCTATCTATCTATCTATCTATCTATCTCATATCTATCTATCTATCTCATATCTATCTCTCTCATATTTATCTCATATCTCTCATATCTCCCTATCTAATCTATCTATCTCTCTCCTATCTATCCATCTATCTCATATCTATCTATCTATCTATCTCATAGCTATCTATCTCATATCTATCCATTTATCTATCTATATATCTATCTCCTATCTATCTATCTATCTATCTATCTATCTATCTATCTATCTATCTCATATCTATCCATTTATCTATCTATATATCTATCTCCTATCTATCTATCTATCTATCTATCTCATATCTATCCATTTATCTATCTATCTATCTATCTATCTCATATCTATCTATCTATCTATCTCATATCTATCTATCTATCTCATATCTATCTATCTATCTCACATCTATCTATCTCATATCTATCTATCTCATATATATCTCTAATCTAGCTATCTTTCTATCCAATATCTATCTATCTATCTATCATCTATCTATCTCATATCTATGTATTAATCTATCTCATATCTATATATCTATCTCATATCTATCTATCTCATATCTATCTATCTCCTATCTATCTCATTTCTATCTATCTATCTCATATCTATCTATGTCTCTTTCCTATCTATCTTATATCTATCTATCTCTCATATCTATCTATCTATGTATCTCATATCTATCTATCTATCTCTCTATCCATCCAATATCTATCTATCTCTCTTTCCTATCTATCTTATATCTATCTATCTCTCATATCTATCTATCTCTCTACCTATCTTCTAGCTATCTATCTCTCATATCTATCTATCTCTCTATCTATCTCATATCTATCTATCAATCTATCTAATATCTATCTATCTGTCTAATTTCTATCTATCTATCTCATATCTATCTATCAATCTCATATCTATCTCCCATATCTATCTATCTATCTATCTATCTATCTCCTATCTATCTATCTGTCTCATTTCTATCTATCTATCTCATATCTATCTATCTCTCTTTCCTATCTATCTTATATCTATATCTCATATCTATCTATCTTTCTCATATCTATCTATCTATCTATCTCATGTCTGTATATCTATCTCATATCTATCTATCTATTTATCTATCTATCTCCTATCTATCTATTTATCTATCTATCTCATATCTATCTATATCTATCTATCTCATATCTATCTATCTATCTCCCCTATCTATCTATCTATCTTTCTATCTATCTCCTATCTATCTATCTGTCTCATTTCTATCTATCTATCTATCTCATATCTATCTATCTCTCTATCTCTCTTTCCTATCTATCTTATATCTATCTCTCATATCTATCTATCTTTCTCATATCTATTTATCTATCTATCTATCTATCTATCTATCTATCTATCTATCTATCTCATGTCTGTATATCTATCTATCTATCTATCTATCTATCTATCTATCCCATATCTATCTATCTGTCTCATATCTATCTATCTATCCCATATCTATCTATCTATCTCCTATCTATCTATCTATCTATCTATCTATCTATCTATCTATCTATCTATCTATCTATCTATCTATCTATCTCATGTCTGTATATCTATCTATCTCATATCTATCTATCTATCTCATATCCATCTATCTATCTATCTATTTATCTCCTATCTATCTATCTATCTATCTATCTATCTATCTCTCTATCTATCTATCTCATATCTATCTATCTATCTATCTATCTATCTATCTATCTATCTATCTATCTCATATCTATCTATCTCTCTATCTCTCTTTCCTATCTATCTTATATCTATCTCTCATATCTATCTATCTTTCTCATATCTATTTATCTATCTATCTATCTATCTATCTATCTATCTATCTATCTCATGTCTGTATATCTATCTATCTATCTATCTATCTATCTATCTATCTATCTATCTATCTATCTATCCCATATCTATCTATCTGTCTCATATCTATCTATCTATCCCATATCTATCTATCTATCTATCTATCTATCTATCTATCTATCTATTTCATATCTCCTATCTATCTATCTATCTATCTATCTATCTATCTATCTATCTATCTATCTATCTATCTCATGTCTGTATATCTATCTATCTCATATCTATCTATCTATCTCATATCCATCTATCTATCTATCTATTTATCTCCTATCTATCTATCTATCTATCTATCTCATATCTATCTATCTATCTATCTATCTATCTATCTATCTATCTCATATCTATCTATCTATCTATCTATCTATCTATCTATCTATATATCTCTCTCTCATATCTATCCATCTATCTATCTTTCTATCTATCTATCTATCTCATATCTATTTATCTATCTATCCACTCACTCTCTACATCACAGGTATGTTTAGTGCTACATGCAGGGTCCACACAACTCATGTCCTGTAGGTGGAGTGGAGCCCTGGGACCGCTCAGTGCTGTCATGGCCCATTCTCTAGCACACAGGGACCATCATTCTGCTCCTCCTGTCACTGCACATTACATTCACATCCCTGTCAGTGACCAGGAAAGGTCAGTAATGTCATCCCACACTTTTGTTCCTCCGATGTCAATAAACAAATAAAACGTATATAAGGTATAGGTGAGATAACTGGTGACCTTGAGGCGCCCCCTATAGGCAGCTAAGATAAGTGCTTGACTACTGAAGTGGGTAACACTTCTCTTATTCTATAGATAGAGGCCTGGAATATTCCATCATGTCACATTATTGTCACTCTGTACATCCTCAGGATTTTCAGTCGAGTCTGCAGCGATCGGCTCATGGAGATACAACATTTAAAGGCGCATCACATAAATGTAAGGCTCCTTTAAAGAAGCAGTCCCCTTCGGCGCCAGCAGATGGCGCTGTATGCACCATGTAATCTGCACTAAAAAATTTAAAACCTCAAAAAGAAAAAAAAGTGATTGATGGAAATTTCTATCCGTTGATGTTTATGCAAAATCAGTAATGACCGTCGTTGTGGGGAACGCGAGGAGAAGCAACAGATCACTTCTCTGTACAGCCCAGGATCGCAGCTTGTTCTCCAACTATCCCAGAACTGCAGTCTAACCATGTATGAGCGGGTACCGGAACTGGACAAGTATCACCACATCACTAGTCCTCAGATAGCGCCACCTAGTGGCTGGGACAACATGAACAGCCTCACACCATGGGAATAGTAACACTTATATCTGTAAAAAGGTTTGACGAAGAGCGATCATGGGTTAAGTAGCCACACTAACTGCAGGATGCAGACAGCACAGAGTATTTCAGGACCGTCCCGATAACTTCCGCTCTGGAGTCAAGCTGAAGCAATAAAAGTAACTGTCATTTAGGCCTCATTTACAGATTCACCATGTGGCACCTATAGCAATCTATAACCCCCCTATACTGAGGCTCTTGGTGGCTCCCATCCCACAAGGGCTCCCTTACTTCAGCAGGTAGGGTCTTTCCATTTGCTTGGGATCTGAGGGTGTTTCCACCCATGCCGGAAAGTTCCGCCACGGAACATTCCGCACCAAAATCGTCATTCCTCCTGTCCCTCCCACAGGGGGATCTCTAATATGCAGCTGTGGAGTGTAAGGTCTGCGCACACAGATCTCCTAGACTGTTTTCACTTGTGACGGAAAGTTCCGCCACGGAACATTTTGCACCAAATTCCGCATGACTAACGTAGATTTTCCAGCGGATTCACCATGGATTTTACCCTTTACAAATCCATGAAAAATCCACCTATTGGACATGCAGAAGTTTCCGTGGCGGAATGTTCTCTAATGTGTGAAAACACTTTAAAGAACTCAAAATGTGACCGCCTGAAGGAGCGGAGAATAATCGGGCTTTACAGGGTTAATATCGGTTTTGAGCAAAATTATAAAGTGGGCGGAGTCAAAACGAATCTCAGAAATTCACAATCCCTCACCCATGGAGATCTTTATGCCCTCAGGACGGTTTCAGACGGCCATATGTGCATCTTAGCTCGCCATTACGGAGTGTAGTTGCGCACGAAGAAGGTTTTATTCTTTTCCTCGCCGGACATTCGAACTCCGTGCCGTAGGTTCGTCCCCGATCTTCCTGCATGTAGTAATAACCCACAGTGGAGACGAAACCATTGAAATCCGCGGTTTCGCCTCGTATCGCTATGTGGCCGTGATTTTCACAGCTGCATAACGGAACAAAGACACGCCTGTGTGCGAACGCCCTCGCGGCGCTTCCCTGCTTGTCAGTCCTGCCTCGGAAAATCCCTGATCACGATCTGCATGTTTAAAGTGGATTTTTCCCTTAGTGATCCACAGCCGGATCCCCATTGGACTTGCGGATTTTGGTCCAGAACTTTCCGGCACTCTTAGACCGGTTCCACGCGGCCGAGAATCTCCCGCGAGTCTGGTGTGTTGTGAGATACAATATGAGCCCCATTGTTTTGCGTGAGGACATACACATGAGTGATTGTTCCCCGTGTTGCGTCGCTATGGGGCCGGTGACTGCATCGCGCACGCGGTGCGATGTGATGCGAGGTTTTCCTACTTCGGGGAGGATCGTTACTTCCCCAAAGTGATGCGAGACGTTTTCTCACAATGCACAAATCTCGCGCGAGAATCTCATCTGTGTGAAACCGACCTAAGCGTCCGCCTCCGCGCGGATGAGAAAATCGTGTGAGATTTGTGTGTTGTGAGATGCGCAAATCTCGCACAAATGTGAACCCCATTATTTTGAAGGGGGTCATACACACCAGCGACGTAGAAAACAAATCTCAGCACGTCCTATCCTCGGGCGCCCTCGCATCGCCCATAGTTTTCAGTGGGACGGGCGGCAGCATTGCGCTACACGCTAGGGTCACGCGGTGCGCTGTGATGCGAGGTTTCCCCGTTGTAAACAATGGGAGACCCTCCATGACCCTCCGCTGCGACAGAGACCCCCCCATGACCCTCCACTGCGACAGAGACCCCCCATGACCCTTCGCTGCGACAGAGACCCCCCCATGACCCTCCGCTGCGACAGAGACCCCCCCCATGACCCTCCACTGCGACAGAGACCCCCCATGACCCTCCGCTGCGACAGAGACCCCCCATGACCCTCCACTGCGACAGAGACCCCCCCATGACCCTCCGCTGCGACAGAGACTCCCCATGACCCTCCGCTGCGACAGAGACCCCCCATGACCCTCAGCTGCGACAGAGACCCCCCATGACCCTCCACTGCGACAGAGACCCCCCCATGACCCTCCACTGCGACAGAGACCCCCCATGACCCTCCGCTGTGACAGAGACCCCCCATGACCCTCCACTGCGACAGAGACCCCCCCATGACCCTCCGCTGCGACAGAGACTCCCCATGACCCTCCGCTGCGACAGAGACCCCCCATGACCCTCAGCTGCGACAGAGACCCCCCATGACCCTCCACTGCAACAGAGACCCCCCCATGACCCTCCGCTGCGACAGAGACTCCCCATGACCCTCCGCTGCGACAGAGACCCCCCATGACCCTCAGCTGCGACAGAGACCCCCCCATGACCCTCCGCTGCGACAGAGACTCCCCATGACCCTCCGCTGCGACAGAGACCCCCCATGACCCTCAGCTGCGACAGAGACCCTCAATTACCCTCCGCTGCGACAGAGACCCCCCATGACCCTCCGCTGCGGCAGAGGATTGCTTCTTCCCCGAAGTGATGCGAGGCAGTTTTGACATAAGAATGCCTCACATCCGCAGGGACATCACACGGTGGGGAGCGTGACATGGGGCCGTGATTCACACCCCGATCCCGCGCTCGCCCGTGTGAACTTGGCCTGAGGTGTCAACATTTGCGACGTCCAAGTCTGGTTTTTGGGAATCACAATAAGAGACCAATTATAATTGCAGAGCAAGAGGCTAAAGGAGTGAAAGGGTTAACATTGGGGTCTCAGGGAAGTTCTAATATGCAACTATGGCGCAGAGAGTCAGGGCACGAGGGGTTCTCACGGGCGCAAAAATATAGGCGTGTGCTGTGCAAATACTGAGCAAATACGCAAAAAATAGAGAAGGTCCTATTTTTTGCACCTGCGAAAACTGCGCACGCAAAAGAAAGAGAATGAGCCAACCGAAGCCAGCTCTAGTCTCCGTGTTTTTCGTTCAATACGCAAGGAGATGCGTGAAACACTGCGGATATTCCGCTGGAAACAGGACAGAATTGGAATTAATTAGCCATTTCCATTGGTGCGTCTTTATCTGCTGCACGCAGGTGAGCACACCGAGCGGGGGCAGGCGGTACTGCAAAATACGCCTCGTTCGCTCCGCACATACGCAGCGCTCAGGTGCGCACAAATACGCCAACGCTCCTGTGAAGCCTCAGGATGCACCCAGTCTATAGACTACAGTCTGTGATTGCGCTCTTGAAGGGTTAACAGTTCGCAGATATGGACCAATCACACCCGTATATTCCAGCCCCTCCCCCTCCATCTGGGAGTACAGCTCGTCATTGACAGGCGCTGTGAATGGCCGGCCGCCCTCGCCAAGGACCCGCGCTGACGGTTTTCATGCAGGCTCAGAAATAAAAAGAGGGAGAAAAATCCGAAGCTCATTAAGCTCGCAGGTCTAGAAATGTGCGACCTAATTAACGGCCCCCCACCGCCTATAATTCACTTTATGGAAAGACGCTATTAGCGCCGGACAAAGCGCCGGAGAAATGGGAAGTGAACGACTCTTTATAAAATTTATTACAATGTTTTCGTCAAATGTTGGGAAACTAAATAAGATTTTTTCTTATTTTTCTCATTGCGGGGGATGGGGGGGGCACAATGGTTTTCTGCAGGGTGGGGGGAGAGGGTGATGCCCCCGCAATGCTGTAGGCCAGTGACTGCTGCGGATTCCATACCTTGCAGGACAATGGTTAGAACCAATATCACACCCACTGTGGAGGCTCTGCGCCCAATGGATGCAGCTGTGCCCGGACCCTGGAGCTTAAGGGGGTCTACAAAGTCTCTCCCCCCAGAAGTGGAGACCAGCGCTGTGAACGAAGCCTTTCAGGGGGTCCCTGTTAAAGATTTTGCATTGGGGCCCAGCAGCAACAAGTTCCGCCTCTCATCGGACCCTCCGATCCTGATACAAGACCTGGGTGGGTCTTACCGCCATTAGGCACCACCCTGCTGTTTCTGCATCCTCGGCCCTCTAGAGTACGATTAGTGAGACTAGGACAACTAATTCATCGCCATATGGAGGGAAGGAAGGGACTGCCAGCACTTATGGACTGGAGCCTAAGGGTCACTTTTCAGCACCCTCTAGGCCCACACTCAAGCACTTCATGCCCCTGTGGATAAGGACTATTAGTAGCCTATACGTGCCTGGGGCCTTATGGCTCAATGATATTCTGTATGACCGAAGCTCTGGTCACCAGGATCATTTGCCCTGGTGGGCCTAAGGCTTTCAAGGGAGTCCTTACATCATCCTCAATAGATGAATGTTCATCTTCCAGACAATGTCAGTATGTACAGTTCGGCACAGAGGCGCATGTCCCTACATTAACCTCTTAGGGGTTCGTTAACCTCTTAGGGGTTCATTTACCTCTTCAGGACCAGAGATTTATCACTTTTTTTTTTTTCATCCCCGCATTCCAAGAGCCATAACTTTTTAGTTTCCCCCTGACATGGCCGTACGGGGGCTTGTT
This sequence comes from Eleutherodactylus coqui, assembly GCA_035609135.1. Lineage (NCBI taxonomy): Eukaryota > Metazoa > Chordata > Amphibia > Anura > Eleutherodactylidae > Eleutherodactylus > Eleutherodactylus coqui. The sequence continues at coordinate 8,931,891 of CM069411.1, read as the reverse complement.
GTTTTTCGTGGGCCGAGTTGTATTTTTTAATGGCACCATTTAATGTGCGGTATAATTTACAGAAAAACTTTTAAAAGTTTTTAAGTGGGGAGAAATGAAAAAAATGCAATTGCGCCAATATTGGTGGGTCAGTTGCTGCAGCGCTCACAGTGCAGTATAAGCGGCTCATGCAGTCATCCTCCGGGCCGCTCTGATTGTGGGGATTTATACACATTTGTTTTATATTTTAAAAAAGTAACTAAAAATTTGCTTCTTTCATAAACCCTTTCTGTCGCCGTCTTCTGAGACCTGTCATTTATTTCCCGTTGTTTGGGCTACGTGAGGGGTAATTATTTGTGGAGGGAGCTGTAGTTTTATTAGCAGCATTTTAGGGCGCAGTCAGACGGGCGTTTTAACCTGCAGAAAAGCATGCCTAAAAACATTTGTATGACCGAAGCGGGCGTCACACAGAAAAAAACGCACTTGGCCCCGTTTTTGCGCACATAAAGTGCGCTGCCCGCTATCCCCTGCTGCGGCTGTGACAGCTGCAGCAGGGGATTCCTTGGATGTAAAACCCCTCAATGCTGTCACATCCAGGGGTTTCACCTGTGGTCAGTGGGGCTATTGCTGAAATCACTTCACCGCAGTGCAGGAGTAGACCCGGCTGGATGCGCCTGAGCCCTGGCAGCAGCGGAGAGGCGAGGATATATTTTTTTTATTTTTTACACATTTTAGGGATGATTTTTCAGGGAAGAGCTTATATTTAAAGCCCTTCCCTGAAAATCACTGCAGGGCTTGCCTGAAGCTTATTGTTTTCAGTGGAGCCGGCTGAAGTGAGGGCTCCATTGAATTCAATGGGAGAACATTGTTTTCCTGTGCCGTAGCTGTGACAGCTATGGCAGAGGATCGCGATCTTCTCTATATTTTCTCAATGGAGGCAGCGCTGCTGCTGCCGGCCCCATTGAGCCCAAGGTGAACCCCTGGATGCGGCAGCTTCAGGGGTTTCACATCCATAAAAGACGGATGCCGCAGTTACCTGCGTTTTAAAATCCGCTGCCCCTGTTTACCGCTGCGCATTTTTGTGCACAGGTAAATATCGGGCATCCGACCGCTGTCAGTGAAAAGCATTGGTTCTATATAGATGCGGATTGCAAGCAAAGGTAAAATGCGCACATTTTAACAGTTTTTTTAGGATACATGGGAAAAGTTTTTATTTCACTTCAAGTCTTACAGGGACTTCAACTCCTGATCATTTGATCGCTTCTACTATATACTGCAATATTTCAGTATTGCAGTACATAGCAACTTTTGATGTTGCCTTGGGCGGGGCTTGATAGGCATTTCTGCATGGCAGTCCTGGGAGCCTTTAGTCGGCTCCAGGTTGCTATATTAGTCCATTAACACCATGTGATAGTGCTGTGGTGGGTGCCAATGGGGTGTGGGAGAGGGTGCCCCCATGCCACTGACTGTTTAGACGTGTGGTCAACTTTGACTGACATTTAAACAGTTAACTGCTACAATTAGAATGAACTGATCGCTGCAGTTACTGGTGACTGTTAGCTGGTAGCCACCAGGTATGGAGTGGACTTGGCTCTGGAGCCTGCTCCATACACGCTTCATGACCACGGGACGTTTAGATGTGTTTGACTGACCTGAAGTGGTTAAAGATGATCTCTGCTCATAGTAACTCCAGTTAGGGTGTGTGGACAGAGCAGTCACTCTTCGCCATACAGGATGGTTGTCCAATGTGCCAATGGGCGCCCCAGCAACGTCCTGCAGCTAACACCCCTATGGGCCGCTTCAACCACTTGGTTTGATAACAGGGATGGAGTCAAACGTTTAAGGGGGCCCTTTTTTAAAGAACAGAGCTGGACAACACTATAAAAGGTTGGGTCCACCCCAAAACCTTACTAAGCAGTGGAAACTGCCCCAACCTGGGCATCCACCCATGCCCCCATTTGGGAGTTGAACTGTCCATCTGGCCATGAAGTCTCGTAGAGTGCCAGACTCATCATAGCCTATACAGAGTGAATGTAACTGTCTACACAAGTAACACGGTTGTCTCTGCGGACTTTACCTGCGGTGACATCATTATATTAACCCTCGTCCAACGTACCCAGCATGTCCTCGGAAACAGGTGTCCTCAGGATGTCCCCTGTGAATTCGCAAGTGGTTTTCTTGGCATCTATCCCAGATGTGCCTTCAAACACCTGCAGAGACCCGGGGCAAGAACCCAATTACTGGCAATTAGTGAGGATTAAAGCAGACACCACAGGAGAAAGTCAGATCCAAGTGAAAGCCGGGGATAATGTGTAGGGATTTGGGGGAGGAGGGGGCACCTCTCTGCTCTTTCATTCACACCGGACCTCTAAGCTGCCAGGGAAGCTTTTAAGGTGATGGGGGGTGAGGGCTGGTTGTGAAGAGGTTAATAGGTGGATTAATGACTTTCATGTTTCCTCATGTGTCTATGGAGCTTGATTTATAATTATGTTACTGTCGTGTGAGGTTCATCATTGCCGGTCATTAGGCTTATAGATAGAAGGATGCTAGCTACTAACAACTGTATACAGTAGACTCCTGGTGGTCAAAATGTCCAAATAACCAAAGGACAATGCAGAAGAGTGTGCAGAGACCCCATCATAAAAGTAATGGGTCTCTTTAAGAAATAGGCATGGTTTGTTAACTTAGGGGAGTGACATCTGGAGATTGTAGATGGATTGATAGATAGATAGATAGATAGATAGATAGATAGATAGATAGATATGAGATAGATAGATAGATAGATAGATAGATAGATAGATAGATAGATAGGAGATAGATAGATATGAGATAGATAGATAGATAGATAGGAGATAGATAGATAGATAGATAAATATGAGATAGATAGATAAATAGATAGATATTATAGATATGAGAGAGAGAGATAGATAGATAGATATGAGATATAGATAGATAGATATGAGATAGATAGATAAATTAGATAGATAGGAGATAGATAGATAGATAGATAGATAGATATGAGATAGATAGATATGAGATAGATAGATAAATTAGATAGATAGATAGGAGATAGATAGGAGATAGATATGAGATAGATAGATATGA